>SMSQ01023939.1:34501-70412 GCA_019453375.1 Ctenoplectra terminalis
CCATCTTTTTTTTTTTTTTTTTTTTGTTTTTTTTACTACTTTCGCGGTAAATCAGACACAAAGACGTAAAAATTTCTCGGTTCATCAAAGATTCGAATTGTCAATTTTCGATATCCGGACGATATAGTAATTGGATACAAATCGTACTTTTAATTCCACGATCGATCGTATGGCAAACAGTACAAAACAGTTTTTGAGTATTTCATATAATTTTCTGTAGAAGTGAAGGGGTCGATGCAAGGACAAATTGCGATTGGTGCAATTTCGAATGGTTTTCTCTTGCGACCCTATTTCGGTGATTGGAATGCAGCGTATAATTTCAGTTGGTGAAATTGCTTTATTACTTTCACCCCTGACTTGTGAATTTTCGCTACAACAGCTTTTTCGCGGACAGCAAAAACTACGAGTAGCGTGATCGAAACGTGTATGGTTTATTCCACGTAAAATCGATTACTTTTGCTCTCGATGCCGGGGATATCGTTCAGACAGAAATATATTGGAGTCTGGATGGAAATAGATGGGGTTTATATCATCATCTTGTTAATTTCGAAATTATTTTTAAAATAAAGGTCCCGATTGACAATTTTCACTATTTTTTTTTTTTTTTAGTTAAACACAAGAACTTTGTTTATCTTTTAATTCAATCATAAATGGCTATTTTTTTTAACTATTTAGTTTCATTCGTTAAAACATATATGCAGTACAAAAAATATTAAAGATATTCTTATTTTGCAAACTGACTGCCTATTCGAGCCTCAAAATATTTAAAAAAAGATATCTGCATGTTTTATGATGTTTCATCTTTGAATTAAACGTTTTTAATTTGCGGACCTTCTAAAATGGTAGTTAGGACGGACCGGCAAGGGCAGCGGTGTACAGTGATTTAGGTAGACGCACCGCCTGGTCGATCGCTCTCCTCCGGTAGATTCGGAAATAAGATTATTAGTCGTGGAAGTGAGATTTTATCTTTGTTTTTTAATTAAGGTTTAGTATCGCATCAGGTGCGAGGTTATTAACCCTGTTGCGATCTTCAAATTCTTTTCGATCCAAGCGCATTCTTATTTCGTTAAAAAAAATTCCTAAGTTTGATAAAAATGTGTCTTCAACATAAAATTAAAACAAGGAAACTCGCATATTGATAATAAGTTTTTCACATGTTTCTTAAAATTAGGAAATTTTTGAATAAAAGAAAAACTCGATTGGTTCGGAAATGGCTCAAAGGGCGCAACAGGGTTAACCCTCTATAGCCCGAATTTTGTCTGCTTATCGGAGAAAAAATTACGATTACAGTTTTTCACTTTGATTAAAAAATTTTTAAACTAATAATTCAATCGGAATTATTAAAATAATTGTTAAAATATTATGAAAAACAAATCAGATTTAACAGTACAGTGATAACTTAAAATAAAGTAAATTTTTTTAAGTATAGATACATTAGTTTGTAACTTTTAAGTCACGCGGCGCCATAGAGGGTTAACAATGTCATGGGGGTGGAACGTGCTATGTGATACTTTATGTTGTATAATTTTGTTTAATAGCTTGGTTTCTTGAATAAACTTCAGTAAAAGATTATTGATGTCCTCACTATAAGCATTTTTGTTATTTCCAAATATTTTAACACTAGAAGTACCGACAATCACAGTATGCTTATCTGTATCAAAAAAATCAAAATGTAAGGCGTATAAAAAGAAATGTATAATCCATAGGAGACGAACCTTTATCTATATTTCTAACAAAAAATCATGTAAAGTTCCCAAAATTGTATCGCAGCAAATTTACAAAACTTTTATAAGAAATTATGAATTGGTCATTTTGATCAATTCGGTGGTCCTAGTGTTAATTCCGTTATGACTTCATCGTTACTGTTCGAAGTGTTATGTTACTATGATTACTTTTTGAACGAATCAAGAATTATAATAATGTTTGCCTAGTCCCGTGGTTCCCAACGTGGAGCACACGCCTCACAGGGTGACGATTCGAAAATGATTTATTAATCCTTTACACTCGAGGGCTCCGGAGCGGAGCTATTTAAAATTTGTCTTCAAACTCGAGGGCTCCGCTATGGAGACAATGCAAATAATATTTAGTTCATACCAAGAGGTATCACACCTTGGACGATTACAAAATGTAATAATGTTATAGTTTTTTGTTTTCTTATATACCACAACATTTGAATCTATAATCAATTACAAAAGAAATAATAACATACAATGATGTCTTTTCTTTGAATGCGCGCATCATTTACGTATATATAAATATGATTTTTTCACTGAAACTGCTTCCAGTTGCTGGTAATATGAATGAAAAAAAAACTTCCAGTGCAAAGGGTTAACAGTGAATTTTTTCAAGGTTTAAATAACCTCTACTCCTTTACCTCTCTATTTTCATTCTCTATTATGTATTTAGATATTTTATTTGCTAATTTTTAATATCACTTCATATTATTATTTTTTAAACAATTTCTTAGCGATTTCTTTTTTAAATAACCTCTACTCCTTTACCCCTCTATTTTCATTCTCTATTATGTATTTTGATATTCTATCTGCTAATTTTTAATATCACTTCATATTATTATTTTTTAAACAATTTCTTAGCGATTTCTTTCCGAGTGCTTCAATTCTCTTTTCGTTTTTTTTATTTTTCTCTTTCATAGATTCCACGTTTTTTGGAAACTTGTTTAGACCAAGTTAGTGACCTTTCAAGCTAGAAATTCACTTTTTGAATAATAAGAATCATGTGTCACAGGGAGGTATCAGAATTTTAGAGACGCTCAGGTAAGGCGTGGCCAAAAATAAATTGAGAACCGCTGGTATAGACGTCTTACTTGGGTTCTGTAGATTTGTAAAACGTTCCGAGAAGTCGGTATATATTACTGAAACATCTATATTTGAAAATTAGTCTTCGAACAACTCTTGTTACGTGAAGTGCAGAATTCGAAATACGTAGTTGAAAATGGTGCTATGTTTGTGTTTCGTGAGTTGGTAGCTTTAACCCTTTAAAGCTTAGCTGTACATTTTTCTACCAGTATGTATAATCTCGTTTTTGAATACTTTTCGTCTCTCAGCTACTGTTTCGAAATTTTCAAACACAATTTTAGGAGTACATCTAAAGAATGGGCATTGCGTTATTAAAGGCCTTGTTAGATAGAGTTTAACAAGAAAGAATAGTTCTCTTTTTTTTTTCAATAATTCTGTCTGTAGAAGTTTATCAAATTTTTCAAAATATTAAAATTGTATTACACAGGATGAAATACGTAGATGTTTTGAAGTCATCGAGAAATTCAAGCTTGAGTTATTTTACGTTGACGTTGTTTTCAAATATTTAACTCTAAATTGTTATGACAATTCTCGAAACTAATAAAAAGTTAAATGAAACATTTTATATGCCAAAAGATGGTTAAATTACAACAAACTGATGTTCTACACTACCGTTTTATATACGTTCCTCGAACAACAAATATTATCATGATCATTATTTAATTTCCGTCACCTAAAGATTCTTAAACATCGATTCAGAGTCTGTATTTACAATAAAAATACAATTTATTTCGTTTTACTTGTCAAACATGCAAAGCAAAAGTATCAAACATTTAATTGAATTAACCCTCCTAGTTCAAGTCTGCAGGCCCAATATTTCAAATTTTACTAATATTTCTACACGTATTGCAATAAAACACGCGAGCAAAGTTTGGTTACATTTATCAAAAAAGCACAGAATTAGAACTTTTCACGATAGGAAGGTTAAATATTGATGTTTCTTAAATCCACATGGTTTGCGTCAAATAATCGCTTCCCGAATAAAGTGTGTCATTTCATGTAAACAATAAAGTAACGAAGCAAAAACTCGAGACGTGCATAGATCGTAGATGAAAGAGTGGTGGTTTCACGGCGGCTCAGATATGCCTGGCAAAAGAGAAGAAGGTTTGCCTCGGCACTTGTTTGACTCCTCTTTCGTTCGCTTCGCTCCACCTCCACGAACGATCGGTTTCGTCTCGTGTGCCATCAAGAGCAGTGAACTTCTCTCCCCGTCCCGTTCTGTATGAGCGAAAACGTAGATACGCGTGCGTCCAGGAAGATGACGAAGCTCCGTCGACGTCGACGTCGTCTTCGTCTTCGAGATCTCTCGTCTTCGTCACTTTCAGCAACGTACGAGACCACCTCCAGGGCGCACGAGTGTTTGATAAACCGGTTAAGGCCCGTCCCCGGATCTGTTTGCCTTTGGCTTTTGTAACTTTACTAGTGTTGTGACTCGACTCGGAGCTAACATGAAAAAAGGGTCCGCGATGGTACCCCGAGCAAACAGTCCGTGTGTGTCCCGGATCAACACGGCGCACGCCTCTATCGGCGACCGTAGCCTGCTCACCGACCGGGAACACGCGGATGTGGAGGACAAGGCGGACACGACCGGACGATACTTTTCACGATACCTTCGACCGTAATCGAGGAAACCTTGCGTTTCGTTTCACTCGCGCCTTTCCGACTCCTCTTTCCCCGCCATGCTCCTGGGAACTGTTGTGTCCAAAGACCGAAGAGATTTGTTGTTTGAATAGCGGCTGTCAGGGCGAGGCAACGGATAATTACGAAACGCGAAAGAAAAGAAAGTCGGATGTGTCTTGGGGACACTTTTCATTTGTACTCGATGGAAATTCGACTGGGATATTGGCAGATCAGAGAAGTAATAGTGGTGTATAACTAGCGGCAATTACCGTGTAATATTGCACGGAGAATCGAGAATGGAGAAATGTCAGCCATCTTGGTTTATCGTTGGAACTAACGACACTGCGGATAATTGAATTTCATCTTTTATTTAAGTAGAAGGTATTTCGAGTGGTTTGCGCGAATGAAATATTGGGAATTAACAGAGTGTCGCGCGTTTTAAAAGTTTGGTTTGTTGAGACGAAGCGAAGGAAACCTGAACAAATGGAAATTTTAGCAATTGGATGGTTTAACAAACTTAAAACAGGAACTGAAATTGCCCGATGTTCTTTTGGAACGTCCTAACATAATGATGAAAAATAGTATTAAAGATTGTAATTCGTTCTTTGAAAATACTTATATCTAAGATGGCGCTCACTGGTAACCATGTATAACGAAAAAGAAAAAGAAAAAGATCGACTGTTAAGTTGCAAACTCTAATTTTAATGAGAAAATGATCTAACGGAACAAAAATCTAAAGTTATCTTGTAAATATTGTGCAACGTTCTCTTTACGTGTTCACAAAGTAGATCGCACGAATTTATATAATAAGCCAATCACGTATAATGAGATACACGATATGTATATATAACGGTTCGGGTAATCGACAGTTAATTATGGGGTCAAACATTTGAAGAAAATTTTGCATTGTTCCGAAATAAATCGTTCGTCGTATTTTTCAAAGATCGATATATCTCATAGTTGCGAATTTTTTTTTAACTGCCCGTGAAGATCCTGGCAAATATAAGAAGGGTGGAAGGATAAGTTGCTTGAGAAATTTAAGATCCCGTATCATTTTACGAAAATTTTGATTTGGATTTATTTTAAATGCGAAGGACCAGTTTCTCGAGGCTCGTTTCTCTCGCTAGTTAATTTATGTTTTTCAAGGCGATTTATATGTCGGATTGAATTCCGAGTCCGTAATAATTATACGATTGGTTCTATCCAGTCGCGATGGTTAATTTATAACCATGCAATTAGACAATTTCTTTCTTTTTTTTTTTTTATTTTTTCATCTCGAATCGAAATATTCGACTAGTTTTTCATATCGTTTTCCTCGATTCGTAACCGTAACATAAACCTCTGCGAACCAAATTGAGTGCACAAGAGGAGGATCGAACGAGAGAGAAAAAAAAGAAAAAAAAGAAAAAAAAAAGAAAAAAAAATACATCGTACGATATCTTTCTTTCTGGCTGTCATATCCGAAGCCAAATAAACACACGGGGAACCGGCTCGTGCGTTGATTCGGTTCAACGCTTAGTCACTCGTTTACTAATTTCCCCTATAAAGGTCTATTAATGATTGATGAGGTATTAATCGCATACGCTCCAATAGAAGCGTTGTCATACGAAGCCGCATGAGAGCAATACGTCTCCTCGTTATCAGACGTCGTACGTTATGCACGAAAAATATACGCATCGTTATCTCATTGTGAAAAATAACGCTTATGTTCGTTTGTATCCTAAACTCGAGATTACGATTGTAGAAGGAAATGGTACACCTTCTCTCTCGTCGAGATAATTTTTCCATTACCGTGTTTATACGTGACGCAATATTCTTAAACTCTTGAGAATACTCGTTTCGCGTTCAACGCGCCACCATGGATCATTTTTTTCAATTCGAGACCAATTCGATCTAATCGGTTAAATTTTAATTCACGGTTTAAACGGATCGATTGTCGAGCAATTACATAATCAGCGTAATTTTATGCTTCGATCGTGTTTGTCTCTCGTAACGAGTAACGTGAAACAGTTATTTCGTGTCTGATAGAAATTTCTCGTAGGATACGATTCGAAAAAGAAAAGAAATCGGTTGCACGAGTTTAATAGAGAAACGAATAATTAAATAATTTTTTGCAAAATCATTTTCTGCATATTTGCGAGAGTCTTATCAATTTTTAGCGAACAAGTGGGCAACACTACGTATCTCCAAGATGGCAGACAATTTCATAGAGAGGCGATTACTTTCCCCTTCCATTAGAAAAATCGGTTCAACGTGATCACAGCATGTAAGATATTACCGTACGATAATAAATTAATTCAGCGTGTCTATTTAACGGTTGCGTTTAATCAATACCATTATTGTGTAATTACGATATAGGAAGTCCAGTCGTCCTCGGTTTCCGATCAAAGGCTACTTCACGTGTGAAGGATCAAACGAAAAACTATAACAAATAGAATAGAATTATATTACTCGTTACAAAGACGAGGAAAATGTGATCGCAAGAGCTACATCGATATTATCGTCATGTACGCGCTCGTTTAAACGATTCGATTAATCTGTTTCATTAATGAACACAAATTCCCGACCAAACATTATTAAAACATTGTATCGCGTATTTTTGATCGTCAAATTAACAGTCGACGACTGAGTAACATTATTGAATTTATCTTAAATATCGAAACCATTGTGACGAAACGGAACATAATCATCGATACAAAAGAAGAATAATTACGGGAGGAATTTTACTTGTTTCTCGACACTGAGAACGGTTTCTATAATCGCACGACGTGTAAATAAAGAAAAGAGTGCATCAAACATCGCGAGGAATCCTCACGTGTCACTGCATCATTATGTACATTACGGCAAACTTGAAGCTAGATGCACCTTGTCGTTAGTTCTTTCCTGCAACTGATTCCACGAAATGCTCGCGGTGGAAATAAATTGCAGTTTTCCAGCAAGTACGGCTAAACAAACGGACGCGAGCGGTCGGTCGTACTCGAAAACTTAAAGAACCTGCGAAACGAATTAATCGCTCGTCGATCAAATTTAATCGATGATATTTTTCGATGATTTTTTCACGACCGACTTTTTGCTCGTGTCATCGTTCGTTTACTCTCTCGCGAGGAATTAAAACAAGACGCCGCTTTTTACTTAAATATACGAAAGAGATAAAAACTAGAGAGAAAGTGGATAGAATTTAGCAATGTACACACACCGCCTTAGTGTGGCGAGGGCGAACGCTCCGGCCACCAGCAGCTCGTAGATCATCTCTTCCTCGTCCTTCTGCAGGAGAGTCTTTGGCTTCTCCCGTCGATGCCTCTTGCTCGCATCCACTCACACACTTCGGGTCCCACCGCGGCTCGAGAGGTTTTTCCGGGAAAGTCAGTATGTTTTTAAAATAATCGAGATCGATCGTAACGAACACGGGACGCGGAAACGATGGCCGATGGAAAAGGCCTCTGTCTTCGTGAAACGAACCAAGGAGAAGCGAAAAATAAGGTAACAGAAAAAAAAAAAAAAATAATAATAAATAAGATAGAACAACGCGTCAGATCGATGTCAGCGTGACATAACAGCGCACCAGAAATCTCCACATCGTGCGAACGTGTTGGCGAGTTGTCCCTCGTGCGATCTCGGAAAATCGAGGCTTGCGTGCTCCACCAACAGTGGCACGATTCGTGTGATGCGTCCGTGGAGGAACCCGCTAGTTGACATTCGAAAGAACAACGTGTTCTTGTTTCGATCCCTTTGGCTCTGCGCAGACTTCCGAGCGGGAGAACCGGCGCGGTTGACCATTCGGCTTGCCGATCTCGTGGTGACTGAGTGGGTCCTCGGTTGCGACTCCCAGTTACTCACTCGGGCTCACGGACTCACTACTCACCTCGTCCTCTCGCTCTTGCACGCTCACTCACCGCCACTCGGGTCCCACCTCCTTCCCTCCTGCCACCACCTCCTACGACACCCCACCTCCTCCCTCTCGATCTCGTTCTGCTCCTCCGGCCACCTTTCAGTCCTCCCTGCCCTCCCACCTAAAGACTGCACGCCACCCTCGCCCCGATACCTTGCCACTACTTGCGTGGGGGATAGATACGCAGCTTGGCCCTCGAACCACGATGATTTCATTACGCCTACTCTCTTAACCCCTTCGGCACAGTTCCTGCTCGCGTTTACCGTTTCACCGACTTCGTTAAGGGTGCCAACTGTACCGCTTGGGATTCGTGACACGTAAAAGTGATACTGGCAATTGCAGCGTTCGATCAGCGTAAAGACACGATACACGTCGAACGGGGGGATTGGTTTTGGATTTAGATAAAAAGTTTCTTCGGTGATTTCGAGACACTTGAAATTTATACAAGGTTACTTTCGAGATCGCCAAATGAATCAGATCAAAATATTTCAAATTCGTGACACGTGAAAGGAATTAATCTTCTGATTATTTTTCACGTTCGATGGCATCACGCTGCGATGGGAACCCGGCGATACGATTCGATACCGAGTGACGTCGAGCTGGAGATTGTGACGCGACGTTTTGGTAAAATTTTGGTCCAAGCGTTTTGCACATTAACGCATTGACGGCGGAATCTTGTTTCTGTAAAACTTGCCAGGAAATGAAGTTACGATCGAATTGATTCTTGCTTGTATACTTTTGAAAATAATACTCTAAATAATACTCTAAACATAGCTCTTAGTTTAAAGTACGAACTGAACGGATGACTTTTTAAAAGAAACTTTTCATACATCGTTGTTTGCTATTTTCATCTTTTTAAAATCTGAAATACAAAACACGAGAAATTTCGCCATCCGTCCTCAACGTGTTAACGTTTCCCTGTATATCGTTATTAGATATTAAATTTTCTTTCGAGTAACTCTGAGTTTACTCTATTTAAATACAACGCTTCGCGATAATTTGTAGAAATGCATGAAGTACAATTTATCCTTATCAAATGAAACGATAGAAATAGTTAGAGTCGCAGAAAGTTAAATACGTAAAAAAGAGATCAGAAACATTTCAATTTGACGTTTCATCTACACCCAAAACTGTCATCGATAAGAAATCAGAGGAATAAATATATCAGCGCAAAAGTTCGAAGAATCGCTTTGTAGAATTTGTGACTTATAAATTTTCAATCGTATCTGACTCACCATCGAATCCCATATGACATGTAATCGACAAATTAAAAAAAAAAAAAATAANACATAGCTCTTAGTTTAAAGTACGAACTGAACGGATGACTTTTTAAAAGAAACTTTTCATACATCGTTGTTTGCTATTTTCATCTTTTTAAAATCTGAAATACAAAACACGAGAAATTTCGCCATCCGTCCTCAACGTGTTAACGTTTCCCTGTATATCGTTATTAGATATTAAATTTTCTTTCGAGTAACTCTGAGTTTACTCTATTTAAATACAACGCTTCGCGATAATTTGTAGAAATCCATGAAGTACAATTTATCCTTATCAAATGAAACGATAGAAATAGTTAGAGTCCCAGAAAGTCAAATACGTAAAAAAGAGATCAGAAACATTTCAATTTGACGTTTCATCTNGCATGAAGTACAATTTATCCTTATCAAATGAAACGATAGAAATAGTTAGAGTCGCAGAAAGTTAAATACGTAAAAAAGAGATCAGAAACATTTCAATTTGACGTTTCATCTACACCCAAAACTGTCATCGATAAGAAATCAGAGGAATAAATATATCAGCGCAAAAGTTCGAAGAATCGCTTTGTAGAATTTGTGACTTATAAATTTTCAATCGTATCTGACTCACCATCGAATCCCATATGACATGTAATCGACAAATTAAAAAAAAAAAAAATAACAAAGAACACAAATTTTTGGTTCTTCGATTACCAAACTGTTCGATTCCCAAAATAATCCTCAACTTTAAAAATGTGATGATAAAACGAACGTTGCAACATTCGATCTTCGTAAAGGGCGACGGAAATGCTTGGAATTATTTCGACACGATCGGCTGACTTGCAATCAAAAAGTAAATTTATTATGGCAGCTCTGCAAAAGTTTGCAAACAATAATGATTCGTTAGATAAGGAATGCGCCACGATGAACGCATTCGGTGCTTTTATTATATTCAGCAGGGACGAAACGCCGTCGTATACGTCACTGATAAGATATTATGTTTGCGATTAGATGTATCGCGTCGCACACTTTGATCAAGTGGTTGCAAGCGACTCGTCATACGCGCTCGATAACCGGCAATATTATCTGCCACGATTCCGGGTGAACCACATGTATTACTTGTAGAAGGTCCGCAAGGTGTTTCACGTATGCATCGGTCGCGTTCCTCGAGGATCCATGCTCGGTCCTATTAGCGAGTGCAAATTATTCGAATATTATGCGCTGCAAATTAGAAGGCACCGCCGAGGTGGCCCCGCCGCAAGAGTGGACGATGGTGCCGGTTGCCTCGGGATTTTAATTTAACGATGTGCGCGCGCTGTCTTAACCCTGAGCCCCGGGACACGTGAAGCTCTCGCGAGGATCCATCCACAAGGGGATCGAATTACCGTACCAATTATGGTGTCACGTCGTTAATTAACCGGTAGTCGGGCCTAACGGCGTGTCGCGGAAGATCGTTTCGCAAAGCGAGCCATTTCGGATGAGAATCGTCTCGTTAATGCCGGGACAAAATTGTCCTTACCTCGACGAGCTTCGTAACAATTATTGAACACCGGCAAACGCCAAGTTTTGTCTTTCAAGAAGCGATATCAGAGGTAACGATGCGATTCTCGCGTTCAAATTGCGACGAGGTCGTTGTTAATGGCCGTCGGAAACTAAACGGCTTTGCGATGGCTCTTATTTCGCTGAATGTTAATTAATTGTTCCGCCGAGTCATGCTTGTACACAGGTATTCGAATGATTAACAATATTGTACAACTTTGTGTAACGTATGAGTTTCTGCACGTTAATCGCGGCATGGAAGAGCATGCATAGGACGTTGTTTCGTTTGAACACGTTACATTCATCTCAATCGAGTTGGAATGATATTGTTCGAGACTAGTTTTCCGATAAGAATCAACGCCTTCGAGGAATATATAGCAGGGGTTTCCCCGAGTTTTATCGTTTCTGTTCTCACATTTTGATTACGTAACGCGACAAAGATGCAGGTTCTTTTCGAACAATTGGTGTACTTCGGCAGGAAAAATGGAAAATTCTCGTTACGCAAGGCTAACTCCTGAAATCGGTCGATTTCTCGGCACGGTCGTTGTTTCCGACACTAGTGTCGATGCAGGTGTCAAGTTTTTGTTAGTCATTAGAACGGAAATACGCGGCACCGTTGCACGTCTTATTTCTCGTTTTGCCTCAGACACGTTTCTTCGGCCATTCTTTCGTCAGCTCGGAGAACAACGAGAAAGCAAAACAACCGAAGAAAGTTTTATTATGGCTCATGGAACTGACTGATTTTTGCTTCGTTAAAGCATCGTTACGCGCAAAATGTTTGTCAAAAAAATCAGCAACATATTTTTGTTTTATCGCGTTCTGTTAAATTTGATTACAAACCGAATTGAATGAAATCAAAATTATATTACTCGAAATGGAATAGCATTTTCATTAAATGCTTAATATTTATGCGTTAATATATTTTATCGCACATTGAAATCATTTGATAAACGATCCTTCAATTTTTCCAAGCATCACACGTATCTTGAAGCTTCTATCAATTGCTTTCTTTTTTTGTTTTTATCATACTGAACGTAAAGTATTTCCGTACAACTATCTTTCAAAAACTTTCATCTATATCTGATCTTAATCAAAAATAGTTTTGGTATCATATCATTATTCCAGTTAACCAGAGATAAAATTACTACATGACAAGTAGCGATCAAGAACGTACAGGCGCCGTCGAAGATGATTCACGTTTGATAACTGTTCATCACGTAAGTTTGTTTGTATGTTAAAAAATTGTTAGATGATAGGCAAGAAACAATAGTTTATCATCTATCGATCCGTGTTTAACGCGAACGTTGAAACCGTATTGCGATTAAAAAGTCTTACGATCTCGATAAAAACATCAAAAAGGAAGTAAGAAAAATAGGAAAGAGAGCGGTAAGAAAAACGATAGTTGAATCGGAAAGGGGGATTAAACCCAGCTGGGAGTCTCCTCTTATAAAATCACTGGCATAGTTGAAGTCAGAGCGATTACCCGACCGTCGCATTCCTCGTTTGTTGTGGAAAAAGCGTAGAGGAAGCGCCACTTCTTTCATTCGCTTTCGAGAATCGAGTCGTGGATAAAAGAACGATAAAAGACAGCGGCTTCTGCGTGGCGATGTGAATGGCGTTCCGAACTCCCTTCGAGGAGCCGTGGCACGAGCGATTTGCTACAGGCGAGTTTGCGCCTCCTCGATGCGAGCAGAAGCTTGAAATCCATTAGTTCCGTTAACGTCCAAGACGAGGATCAACCACCCACCCCGAGGAACCGCGATCAACGATGAAAAAGATCGGGTCTCCTGCGATCCCGCCTTTCACGACGCGTCAACGTGCCCGTAACAAAACAAATTACTCGTACGGCATGATGCGACCGGAAAATATATATATCTAGGGGAAAGTAAAAATAGCCGAGTATGCAGGTATGTTAAAATCGATGAAACTGGCATTCCTTGAACTAGAACATCACCTTTAACCGATCGCTCCGCGATACGCGATTTTAATGCAAATTTGAATACCGATAAAACACCGAAGAACTGTTGGCCTTTAACGTGGCATTTCGTTGAAACGAAGCATTCGAGAAGAAAGAAGATGTCCTCTCTTGGGTGTATCGTTAAGGGATGCACAGGTTGATCGATTTTTCCGTAGCATCAGCTATTTTAAACGGAGCCACGCGTCGTGTTTGCCGGTAAACTGTTCGCTTCCTAGAACGTTCGTATGAAACCGAGTCTGATCGTGAGTCATTCTCACCTATTCGCATTCTCCGTGCTCGATGTTAATCCACCTTGCCGACGAGTTGGTACTTCTCGATTTCACGAGTATCGTAGGACGTTGCACACCCACACACACACACAGGCGCGCGAATAAGCGCGAGCGCGAACTCGAAGGGGGTCACTCGAACGATTGAGAGTCGTGATCAGCGCACACTCTGTAAGGACACTCTCGCCGTATCCGATTAATGAATGACTAGACAGGAGTGGAACTATGAATGAACACCGCATAGCACTAGAGTACTATATAAGCGTACACGTTGTGGGCGTCTTCTGCTCTCGGCCAATAAGATCCCCTTGCGGTGACTTGCACGCGGTCTAATACGATTACGTCTTGACGTCGGCTTTTTCTTGGAAATTTACCGACACGGTGCCTATCGTGAACATAGCCCGAAGATTCATGCCACAAAAAGGGTATCGCTGATGCTTTCGTTTACCAGTATATCCATCGACACCTCCGATTCCGCGTGCTTTTACTCCCGAAGTGATTCATTTAATTAAAAATATCTTCCGCTTTAATTGGCCCACATTAAGTACTAGCTGTTGCGCGAAAGAGGTATCGGGTACGAAACTGTTGAAGTTTAGCGAATGTTATTTTCAAACGAATCGATCGAACTGGAATTCTGTTAAATTTTCTTGCGGAAGAATTGAAAAAATTTTGAATTCATTATTTGACAATAGGTTTACAGTTTAAGGAACGGTGTTGCGAAGGTGTTAAAAAGAAAACAAACAGTATCAGCAAACAGATATATCAAACGGAAGATTATAAAATTTTTGGGTACGCGATATGATAAATGTTACAATAAAAGTGACGAGTTGTTATAAATGGCACTTGATTTTTTCCGCTTTGCATACTCGTTTGAAAGTAGTATATATTTCATTTCGACAACTTCTTACTCATTGCCTGTTTAGGAACAAAAAAAAAAAAAAAANTACAAATACCTAATATTGCTTTAAATTAACTATGCATCGATCTCGTGATTAATCGAAATGGGATAGCGACACGAGCAAACGTGTGTTTAGAGATGATAGAGACTTTCGTCTTCTAATTTTCGATGAGTCACAGGATCTGCGGTTTTTCAAAATTCCAGCGCCACGATAACTTTTATCAATTACATCATTATTTAGATATTACTTTTTAAGCGAACCACCAATTTCGCGTACGATAATTGTGTTGCGCTGACTGTTGAAATAATTTTTACAAAAACTTGTTGAAATTCCATGGGGATAGTTTGAATTGCAATTCTATTGTGACAAGTATTACGTAAAAATGATGAAACTACCGGTCCATTATGCATTAGATATGCAACCGTGGCGGGTTAACAGTAAATTAATACCCGATGAATAACGTCGCTATCACCGATCGTTATTACATCCACGTACGCAATAATTATTACTCCTACCGCGATAAATCACAGACATTCCTACGCCGGAATATTTTACTACTGCCATTTCAAATGGTTCTAGCTGAGCAAGTAGTTATTTACGCTCAAAACTCGGAGCAAGGAGACATTAACAGCGGCACTTCGACGCTGAGCCGGTGACGCAAACGTCACTGAACTTTGCGTGTTTCTCGCGAGAAGAATAAATCTTGCCAATGTGAAATCGTCGTTACTCCCGTTGTAACGTCGTTCTCGAGCCGCGTGCACCACGACCGACGTCTCGCAAATTATTGGTAACATCGAGGTTTCTGTCGTCGCGGACCAACCTTCTCTGGACACCCGTTGGCCAAGGACTTTCGGACACAAAGTCTCCCGCTGGTAATCCAGCCGAATCGAGACCGGTTGGAAAGTTAATTAAATCATTTGGTTTACCAACACTATCACGCTCGGTTCTCGTGTATGCGCGTTTCTTGCAGCCAATTAAATGCGTCAAATTATCTAAACGAGTTTCGCGCGTGCGATGATTCGACGAGCACGCGCAAAAACGCGCCGTTGCGCTCTGGAATTGCATACTGAGAAAATCTTGGTTCGAACGTGACGCTACAAATCATTATTCGGATATTAAAAAGAAGCCAATGCTCGCCAAACTTGTCGCTCGCGTGCATTTATTTAATCTCGACAACTTTCTCATTTTCGGTGATGCACGGCACCGGTACGGTCCACGTGAATCGTCGCGTGCATCTTTCGGAGAAAGGTGTTAAACTGTGCGAGCAATTTCTCAGAAACTTAACCATGAGAAAGCGAATGTGACAAAACAATGGTACGATTTCGAGTCCGATACCTTCACGTCGATTCAGCGACGACTTTACCCTCGATCCCTTTCTTCTGGCCTTTGCTCTTGGAATTCCGTTAGATTTTCGAAATCCTTTTCCTATTCTTTCTCCCAATTTCTCGACGCGTCTCCCTTTTTCCTCGGCGGTCGTCACAGGGGTTGTTTTGACGAGCTTCGTGTCGCGGTGGTTGTTAGCGGCGACTTCGGCGGCGGCGAGAAGACAGAGAAGAAAAAAATACGTGCGAACCTAGCGCACACCGAAATCGGTCGATCGGTCGGTTTCTCAAACGCATCCCTTATCTGATCTGCGGTCCAGAGGCATAGACATATAATACGGGACACTGGCGATCGTGATGTCAAAGTCTATCCCGAGCGTATCTTCGGGACCAGGTCCCCCGTGGCGAATTCGGCCATTGTTGCCCCGTTCGGGTCTACCTTCTAAGAAAAAACACCGATCGGGCCGCTATAACTTATTAATATCTGGAAGAAAGTTCCTCCCTTCGGTCTCATAGGCAAATCCGACTGCGTGGGGCGTTAGAGTCTATCATTTCTGCGGACTCCCGTGGGAACAGAGTTCGCTGCGGAAGACGACGAGCAGCGAGAGAAGTCGAAGGAACGCGACTAGGAGATGCGAACACGCCGGTGGCATTGTGGAGTATTCTCGACAGGTGCAGATTCACCTTCCAGGAAACATCCTGCGCCGCTCCGTCGAGAAAGAATTCCGCGAGAAACCAGGACGTCTTTATAAAGAATGCCTGGCGTTCGATGTACATGCGTAACGAGTAAAAACTCCGCGGCTTCGCTCCTTTGTCGATTCACTTTTCTCCGCTGATTGTTTTTGGCGTACCATACGCGCTGGTGAAAAACGTATCTGTATCTTAAAAAGCATGTTATTATGGCGAACATTATTTTAATATTGAGCGGAAATAATATAGGGTTAGAAATAGAAGAAATTATTGTTACATGGGAATATAACGACGCATAATTTTATAATAATTAACACTGACACGCGTGATTTAGCTAGCCAGCAATTATTGACTGGCGTCACGTAGATGTGACTTCGTGCTGCCAATAACTATATTATTAACCGGTATTATATAAATTATCTAAGAAATGCGGATTTGAAAGTCTGTTAATGAATTTCGGTTATTTTTTAGGTACATTTTCCAATTGCCTTACTTTTTTTCTTCCAAGTTTAACGTCGCATCGACTACTTGGTCATTAGCGACTCTTTTAGTTGTTGGTTAACCATTTGCCCTATAACCACGAGTCACACTCGTGGCGCCGATTCAAAATACAATAAAAAGACACAATATTTATGATCAAGTTTAATTCTAACTTTAACTGTAATTTAAATTTACAAGATTGAAAATTAGCAAATACAAAATACGTGTAATATTTCGATACTTTGCGTTTGACAGAGTGTCAAAGGGGTGAATAACTATTGCCAATATGCATGAAGATTGAAAAAATGGTAAGCCAAGGGGTTAACACGTTCCGTGCCAGACTGATTTTTAGACACTTTTCATTCAGGCTGATTAAATAATTTTGCGTTTAACGTATGCTTTACAATCTGTATAAAAATACAAAGACTGTAATTACGAAGAAAAGGGTGTACAGTTTACAAAGTTTACAGGGTTTACAAAGTTTTTCGTTTTACAATGAAGATTCCAAATGGCTTTAACCAAAAGTTCAGTGTGAGGTGTATGCGCCCCACGTGGCGCGGAACGTGTTAATTTTTTGAATATAATTTGACAGTCTCTTAAATAGTTCGTAATGTTTATTACTTGATTCTGTGACGTTAAGTCCACGGGGAAATTTAATTGGTATTTTCTATAAAAAGTAAGCGGTTGGTTTGTCAATGCTTGGTTACACAGAAGAGTGATTCCGTTTTTTTGAGCACGTGTTCACGTGTAATTTTTCAGTGTCCCGATCTGAGTCTTGACATAATTATTCCTTCCTTTCTGGCCGTGTTGTTGGGTAGGCATTTGTTGAAAGAAGTTCTGTGCAATGTCGTGAGATTTTGTTTTTCTTGTTGCGGTCCATATTCTGTTCCATTCTTCTTTGTTGGCTGTATGCAGCGAAATGGCGAAGTCTTGGTACGGGATCGGTGTCCTGGTTTCGTTTTCTAGGGAGAATACTGCTTCTTTGGCAGCTTTGTCCGCTCTTTCGAGACCCATGCGAGGATAATCTATTTGCCTTCATTGTTAAGTTCTGTGTATGTTTCTTGGATTTTACATATGATTTCATGTTTGTTCTTGTCGTTTGAATTCCACGTAGCGTCGATTATACTCGTAGAGGCCTGACTTCGCTTATTGTTAGTTTCAATTAATACTTCGCTGCCTTTGTGTCCCGATGCATAACTTGAATCGGCTAGTTTTCATCGTTCAACGCTGAATATTTTGTAAAAAAAAAAATTACGGTAAATAATTGTAGCTTCGATACGTTTCTCTCAATAAGTATATTATAGTTTCAATATGTACACTACCGTCCATAAATATTTGTTCACTCGAAGGAATCGGATCGAACAGTTTGTGTCAAGGTTACAATGTAAATAGCGCTAAATAGAATCAATATAAATTTGTACGATTGACATAGAAAAGTGATCTTTATATGAGCGTAAGAGAGAAATACTGTGGTAAGAATTACATTGAGATGCTTTATTTGAAATATATTTTGCATATATTGAATAAACTGAAGGCGGTCAAATACTCACCAACGGTAGTGTACATTATGCGAAAAATACTGGCGGCATTTGCAGCACTTTTCATATTTATAATACACTAATAAAACGGTATACTCGTACAAAAATGAAAAACTGAAATTAACACTAGAACTACCAGCCATTAAAGTAAACCTATTTCTACCAAACAAATCAAAATGATAGACATTCGATAATTTTTACAATTCTTTACAACTCTTTACAATTCTTTAAAAATTACAAAAAATTACGAAAGATCCCCAGAAATACAGCGTCGAAAATTTATAGACTTTCTGCAAAGAATTACAAACAAATAACTTTGACCATTCTAATAGTTCTAATGTTAAACAATGACAATGTGTCAAGTGGTTTTCCCTATTACGTTCAACTATTTTTAACTCGTAGCCTTAGATATTCTGGGAAACATGTTTCGTGCAACTTTTCTAGAAATCTGTAGGGCAAACAGTTCTATCTGAAACGATCTTCCCCATACACTGCACCGTTCCGTTTAATTATAATCTTTCGCTTTTCCCTTCACGCGAAGCGGAAGAAAATCCAGAAATATAGTCGCGCGGAATCGTGTGTTTTACAGCGCAAGACTGGACCGGAGTACGTAATAGATTCCACGAACGGACATGCTAGGTGATACCTTGCGAAAATGCGTACATCCCGCACGTTTACGTGCCGTATAGACTGTCAGGTTAAGACATCGTCCGGTAGCTAGACAGGTTGACAGGGGCTGAACCAATTACGCGGAATATTATCCCACCGACGATTTGCACTCCCCTGCAATCACCGTGATTAGTGTTTCGCCGACGCTCGTGTACAGGCATCTCGTAACCACAGCTAATTTGTAAACTCTGCCATGTATTATACATGCACGCACATGTATGTATACATATATATTGGTGCCGGTAACTTACATAATTAGATAGGATCGTTCGGTCGGATGCGGGAGAGTTGTTGTGGCTCTCAAGTGCAGTCAGTGCGAAGCGTAACTGTATCCCTGATACGTCGACCGTCGTTCTTACTCATAGATTTAAACCTTGGATAAGGAGACTCAATCATCGAGTCACTTGTACGTTAACGGCAGTTATTGATGCCCATATTGAAATGCCTCGTCTTTACTTGTTATTAATTGTCCACGATGTCTGCTCGTGGATGAGAATTCTATACCTTTAAACGAGCGGATACCTCACCGCAGGCATGCGCATACAACATCAATCTGTATATGTTTCAATGTTGATATATCGCTATTATCATAATAAATTTATATGGAGTAGAAGACAGTGTAGATTGATACTTTGGGTAGGAAAGATGTTTCGTCCGATTTTATTAATTATTTGCTTTTATCTTATCTATATATTATATTGCGAAGAAAAACTGAAACTCGTGTTTATGTACAATGCGACTCTTTTCATTGTGAAATAAATATCATTGGGTTGTATCGCGAAGCTGAATGTATTTCACGAGTAATGTCCGCTCTGTATCATCGATGAGGAATACGCGAACGGCGACGCGAAAAAATATTTGAACTAAGAATTTCATGTTTATCAGTCAATTGGTTGGTGTCGATAGTAAATATTTAAATCGAGACGAATTATGAATGACTCGATAAACTGCGCACGGCCTGTTGTGTTGGTTTCGTTTTACTGTTGCCGTTAAAAGTGGCAAACCCTGCAATTTAAGTCACGACGCAAATGGGTTAAGCGGACACTCAGAAATTTCGTGAGGTCCTCAGAAACATGCTTGCAATTATCGCGCGATGAAATCGTTTCTTTAAAAAAAAAAAAAGAAAAAAAAAAAAGAAAAGAGCTCACAGCCGCAGGTATCTCGGCTCTGAAAAATTTTAGAGTATCGATGGCTAGGATCGTTTTGTCTCGGCAGAACACCAAGAAAACGATGATCACAACCGTTTCGTCCGCCAAAGAGTTAAGAACTTTACTGGAATCTTTGTAATAAAAATGTAAAAAATTAGTCTAAATGCGTGAAGTACGATGTTGATGATGTATCGTTCCTATTTATCAGTTTAAACTGTATAAGCGATGAATATGCAGTTACGTACCGCTTATCGTTAGCACTTATCAAAGCTGAAGTAGATTACCGATTGATAACGCAACTCCTTAGCTGTCGAGTATGTAAAGTGCTCCATTTAACAGGGAATAAATTTATTGAATCTCGAGAGATATGAAAAATCGTATCCACCTATCGCAATGTTGCTGTAATAATTTCAGGGTGGAAGCAGCGTCTTTCACGTCTCGGCGTTTCACAGCTGGCAAGACGGCCGGTAAACAGGTACCTACCTGGAAACGGGTAACTACTTATTGTCACCTCTAACGAGGCCGTAACAAAAACTCAGCTATTCGCAGGTGGGAATGCTGCCAGCTTATGAAAGTATCAATTACCTTCTACGTCCAGTTCCCTAATGAGGGGAACAGAGTCATGGATTACCGAGCCGCCATAACAGCGACTCCTAGATCCGTTGCGATTTTTCTACGCGTCGACGTGGACAGCGTTCACCAATCAGTTGTTTACGTTCACAAACTTGATGTTGCTCTCCTGCCAATCGTTGCGATCTGTTGCGAGAGTCTTCCAACGATATTAAACTATGTATTAGGTTGGAAACTATGAAACGGGCGTTTTTTGTTTAGTCTGTGTTGAGCTGCGACTGAGAGAGACACATTGTAACGTGCGCTCGATATTTTTATTTATAAAGCTTAAAGGTATTCTTCTTACTCATTTTGTACAATTTTTTCGCGTTTGTATCCCATTTTTATTTTATCTTTATCTTAAACCAGATGGAAGCAAAACGCGATTTACATTTGCTCTTGTTGTACGAGTTTAAATTAAATCGTACCACGGCTCAAGCTTCGAGAAATATTAATCAGGTATTCGGAGATGGATCCAGCGATGAAAAAAATGCTCGATATTGGTTCGAAAAATTTCGTTCTGGCAATTTGAGTGTCGTGAATGAGCCTCGAGGAAGACCACCGGCCCGTATCGATAACGAGGAATTAAGGACGACCGTGGAATCCGATCCACACGCAACTAGTCGAACACTTGGGTCTAAACTGGGAACTAGTCATACAGCTGTGTTAAAACATTTGCGTGCAATAAATAAAATGAAAAAATTGAACATAGCTGAACACAGACTAAACAAAAAACGCCCGTTTCATAGTTTCCAACCGAATATATGGATTTTGATTAAAAAATATATACACTAGCGTCCATAAGCGTTTCACCATTTGGTGGAATCGGATCGAAAAGTTTATATCAAGGTTATAATGTAAATATCTCTAAATAGAATGAATACAAATTTATATGATTCACATAGGAGCATGATCTTTATGAGTGCAAGAGAGAAACTCTGTGTTTAAAATATAATAATTATAAAATGTAATAAAAATTATATTGAGATGCCTTATTTTAAATATATTTTGCATATTTTAGATAAACCGAAGGTGGTCGAATAATTATGGACGGTAGTGTGTATAGCAAAATGAACGAATGGTTCAGGACCGTCGTTGTATATCGAGAAAGAGATGAAATGAGAAAGAATTTTCTGTGTGGAGAAAGTTATAGCTTTATACAGATGTTATACTTTTTAATATGATTTCTGTAAATTTTGCTATATTTTTTACTAAATTATTTGAAATTGGAGAAGAATACATAGGGTATGCCCGGTTAGATAATGTTTGATTAGAGAATTAGAGAAGGGTATTGACATAGAGGAAATGGTAAATGAGGAAGGAAAAGACACAGTTGTAGAACGGCTGAGGAAATTGGTAAAGAAAAGAAAAGAGGAGAAGAAACACCGGTGAAATAATACACTTAAATAGGTAGCAAATAGTTTGAGTTGAAGTGAGTTTACATTTTAATTTGCAGAAGTTTTTACACCAGAGCGGAAGAGAATGAACCAAATTGTAGTTCCATAGTGATTTTTTGATGATAGAAGTTCGTACCGCAACAGCAATGGTACTATCAAATCGAAATTCAGCTTAAAAATATCTGCTCGCAAAGTTTAAAGTTACGCAAAATCGATCGATTTCTATAAGTAACTTTATTTCTAATTAATCTTTATTCTGGTCGAACAGTATTACGAAAACAAGTTTCCTGTATCGAACTTTCATACTATGCGACCGATACGTATTATAAATCTTTAGTAACCATTACCGAACGTTATCGGCCTTCACTTAACGAAGATTTGTAGACGTAGATGTTGAACTTTGCGAGAGCTCTGGCAATTTTACGGATCATATGTTTCATTACGATTCTAGTACGAACGTTGCATAAACATCGAATGTAACGATTGAAACGGTTACATTTACGATATCGTAAATCTAGTCAGACCCCGATACGTACTTTCTTTACGCGTAATTTCTGATTTGTGGCTGCCACCATACGATCGACGTGGGTAAGATTCGAACTCCCAACTTGAAATCCATAGAAGGTACGATTCGCAACCAGTGACGTCAGTCACTTTTCTGGGGTCTCATTGTTCAAAGAGACAGACACGCATCGCTAGACGAAGAGGGAAGCGAGGGAATAGTCATTGAAGTTCGAATGGCAGACCGGTAGGTTCATGCGGAGGAGTAGGGTAGGTTGGCGCGTACATATTACCTACATACGTTCGTCGCTGAGGTGATCATTCATTAGATACCATGACTATTAGCCATAATTAGGAAGCGCTTCAGCAGTAGTTCGACTTACAAAATCGATGGGCGGAAGTACGGTTGAATTGAGCATCAGCGAATAAAACTTCACGCGTGTGGGCTTCTGATGACACAAGCAAGCCGGTATTACGATAATTTATTTATTTTATACATTACGCGTACGTTGAAATCATTTAAATTTTGAAACAAAGTTTAATCGAAGAAAGCTTTTAGTACGCTAAAGTTTACGAATTAATTTTATTCCGGTAAAAGATGGAGTTAGAACGTTTACGATGAAAACGAAAATAATTAAGAAAGGGAACAAAGAGGGCATTTGATACATCGATTTTTAAATAAAAAGAATTAGCTTGTTAATTTTATTTTTTTAATTTTATTAGCAGAGTTGTTTCTCTTGACAACAAATTTTTAATATTTTAAATTTTATATATCGAGCTTAATGGAATGTCATTGAAAGCACGTTAAATATCGTTAATTAACCTATGTTTGATAGAAGTCGATAAAAGTGACGCGTGGTTAAAAAAAAAAATACCGTAGAAAGTCATTTTACTTTTATAGGTTCACAAAAGAAACGAACACGAATTTTTTTTACTTTCTTTGACGACACATTAACGTCATGAGAACGTAAAACGGCGGCCTATTAATATTGGGGACTTACCCGCAGACCTAAAAATGGCTGTTTAGAACGTCTGCTACCGTTTTTTCGAAGACTGTTCCGAGTATTTCGGTCATACGTGCTTTCCCCTCACTTACGTACTTGCAAAATCGTTACTCGATTCATGGAAAGTTCTGATCGAATTTTTTACCACGAACTTCTGATTCAGATTGCAGAGACCATGACCATGGTAGCGATGATGTCATCGTCATCGAGGACTTTCTCTTCCGCGAACTTTCGTACGCGGGCGGTGTCTCGCACCATAAACACGGAGGTGTAACGTTGGGTCTGAGCGTTTCCATTCATGAATTCAGTCTTTCTTCTGAGGTGGGAATTGTTCGATGCCGAGTGGGAGGTAAAAGCATTGCGAGAGTGCAGAACGGTGTGCATAAAAGAAACCCGCTTACCGAGTATGTGTGCCACACTTGCGTAGCAGGCCAATTCAATTTCATCGCTCAATATTATGATCGTGAAAGTGTGCATTTGTTAATGCAGTGTCAAAAGAAATGAAGCCATGCATTCGGTTCTTTATGCGTAGCTTTGACGACGTTTAAAATAGTAATTTGCATTTATGTTACTAGAATGAACACTGCGTTCGAAGGAATAGGCTTCTTCAAATATGCTTAACATGCAGTCAGAGCTGCCGAACTGGTCAAGACTATAGATTTGTAATTTCCTATAGAAATTTTATAAATTTACCAGATTTCTTTTCACGAGATTTTTTGTCATTTTCTGTTAAGAATATAGATAAAGGTTCATTTCCCTTGCATCGTTATATTTTTTCATGTTACTTTCATTTTTATTCCTTGGCTACTTAATTCTTAATAATTCTAAATATTAGCCCTTTGCACTTGAATTTTTTAAGTTTCAAAGGACTATTGCGAGAACTTAAAGTGTTCTTTTGGAAAGAAAAAAAGAAAATTATAAATGTTTACGATTTCTTATTTATTTGGTTAATTTACTTTTATTTTAAGATAAAAGAAGTATTTGAATTGATGAAAATATAGAATCTAATTAGAAACATAATCTCTGAAGAAAATTATGCGTGTCGCAATAGCGGTGCCAGCCGAGTGCTAAGGGTTAGAATTTAATTTCTAATATTTGAAAGATGTATAAAATGTTCTTTTTTTAGGAATATATGCATATGAACTGAGTCAAACGTTAAACGTTAAACTCAAAATAAACAAAGAAATTATTGTTATAGTTTGCTTGCTCCTACGTGTTTATATTTGTATTTGATTCGTGAAATACCTAACATTCTATGTAGTTAACAAAAAGTAAGACGATTGCATAAAAAAAGGATATATAGATGATGTATAATCTGATCTTCAACATTTTTAAGATAACGTTTTAAATTTGGACTAAAAAATATATTAAAGACAAATAAACAAAAAATTAAAAAATTTTTACTATATTGTATTAATTCATGTATAATTGTACATACAATGTTTAATAAGTTCGAATATGGAAACATTTTAAAAAATATATCTGTATTTTTAAACGAATTTTCATTTTCAAAAAACACAATGAAATCCGTTTAGATATTAAATAATCTTGAAATATTTTAATAGCGAACATATGTAAATGCAACAAAAAAAATTGTATCAGGAATTAGAAACTAATTTTCCTTCTAAAAGAAAGTAATCAATATCCAATAACGTAAAAGTTCGATATCAACTTCAACACCTCTTATATTTTGTGCAAAAGAATAATCTTTGGTTTACTGTTATTATTAAACATCGTAAATCAGTTTTAGGTAATAATTAAATTTTATTGATGATTATCGCGTGCCCCATTTTGCTTCATATTCGTAGTTGCCTTTATTTCGATAAATGTTTGAAAACTCTTTTACGCGATACTTAATTTCAAATCTTTATTGTTTAATTCTATCATTCCTTAGATTACACCAGTGATTCCAAAGTTATCATCGGTAGCGCATATAATTTACATGTTACAAGCAGTCTAACTACTTTATAGTAACCTTATTAAATGTTAATGAATCGAACAAAACGAACAATGCTGTACGATACAAAAATAACCCGTATATGAACGCTTTGCCAGTGAGTCAGAATCTTGGTTACAACGATATTTACAAACCAGTCTATCCGCTTAGACGATTAGATTGATTCGTGTAACGACACTCACGGCTCCTAAATAGCCTACATCTTCGAACAATAAGTCATCGAAAGTTGAGGTAGTTTCACGTAAAAGGTTTCTCTCTGGAAGATATAATCCGTTGAAAGTAGCGGTCGAAGAGAGAAACATAAGACACGAAACAAATAAGAAAAGTACACCGTACGTGGTACCGAGTGCTTTCGACGAATCGAGAACAGGCAAGCTTTTTAAGAAGCTATGTCGATCGGTCAAACAAATTCCCATTGTGCGATTGAATGAGAAGAACGATCAATTTGATTCTTTTTGTAAAAAGGCCGCTATCGGTGTAACCCTGGTGGTCTTTTCGAATGACTCGAGTCGAGCCTCGTTCCTTCCGATTACATCGGATGCCACTGGTATCTGACGCCGTTCAACGCTCTCGATGCCTAATGGTCTGTATTAAGCGGCCTGTACCGCAATTATCTACGTCACCAGTCAAAACTTGACCGAGACACCGATTATGTGGCTGAATTAGGTCGGGAGCTGGTGCAATTAATAACGAGGCGACACGTCCATTAGCCAAGAACCGCACGAGACCTGGCCGTACGCTACTCTTGACGACTTCTCCCTCGGCATCAATCTTTCGGACTGCGTGCATCTCGATAACGGATTGTCTACGAATATTGATTCGCATAACGATGAGGCTTTACGGTGGAAAAAATGTGTTGGACTAACAAAATGTCTCCTCAAACTGATAGGTTTCATAATTCAACTCTAATCTTGATGATACAATAGAGGATAATAGTTGGAGATTATACATACAGATTGAAACACTTCTCGAGCGTGATGGAAGAAAACGATCATCGCACATCGCACTTGCGCGACACAACGATTATCTTGTGATCTTTCTATCGGTCAACTATCGGTGAAATTAAAATGTGGCGTTGAATTAATATTGGGTTGTCACAAAAGTTTCTTTCGTTTTATTAATAAGCAATGGATGCATAATATTTTTTGTTTTACAGTATATTATTATGTTACATCGGATTTATTTTGCACTATTACCTTTCTCCGTGTCTCGTTTAACAAATAATAATTTATGTAAACACTGCCAGACGAACTTGCTGTGTGAAGATAACGGAAGAAACTTTCGGGACAACCTAATATATAAAATGTTGGCGAGTACAGAGGAAAATGTATCGAATAAGATATAATTTTATATAAATTTAATAAATAAAAATATTTATTTAAAAATATTTATAAAATCTATTAGGTCTAAAATCTATTATTATTAAAATCATACTATTAGGTTGGTGCATATGAAATGTGGGATTTTCTTACTAAATAACGGTAGCCTCGTGTCATTTTTTGACTTTACCAATTTACAAAATGTGATGTCGTATCATGGAATGATTAATATTCATTCTTAGAGTAAGTTATATTATAAATCCATAAATTATATTATAAATCCATAAAACGTGCGTTAAAATATCCATTTCTTTAGTTAAGAAATTTATGCACTGTGTGCAATTAATTCCTAACTTCTATTATCATGCTATGTATTAGGTTGGTGCATATGAAATGTCGGATTTTCTTAGCAAATAACAGTAACCTCGGTTCACAAGTTCTTTTGATGTTCGACACGAATTATTTTCCATAAATGCTTTCGATACATAGTTATCCACTGACGCTTCAGTCTTACCACGTTACTCGTTTTATAGAGAAATTTCAAAAACTGAATTTTGCTCATTAACGCTCAACTTTCCTCTTGTTCACAATATTCTGTCTAAACGCTCGATTTATGTTCCGAGCGATTTTTGCAGCATTATTCTCAAGTTTGTGTTCATATAAGAAAATTATAGGAATATCGGCGAAATTTATACTTGGAATAAAAGTTTAAAAAATGGCTAAAATGCACGATTTAGAAAAAAGTGTTTTGAACATAATATGACTCTGATAATAGACAACCGAACTGTATAAGATGGTCTCATAAACAATCATACGATGGAAACAGGAATACAAATATTTACGTGTAATAAAAATCCGGCATTTCATATGCCCCAACCTAATATATGTCAGACGCGCGAGTTATATTTATGCAAAAACGTTAATGTGTCTCTTACGTGTCGTTTGCTTTAGCAACGATTTCCTTTTTTATTGTTCTTTAATAAAAGCGTCGCACATAACTTAGGGCATATATAATTTTGCTTCTCAATCATTTCGTTACATTGTTTCAAAACACACTAGGATTTATAACTTGTTGTTCTGACTGATTATTTTTCTTTATCTACAATCTGAATCTACATGTTTTTATGATTAAGAAAGATGTTACAAATTCTTTCGCGTTCTTATTGACTGTCCTCCTCGCTTATGGTACACATTTGTATCCCGTTAACATTTCTCTTTTTTATTTTAAAATAATAGATTTAGAAAATATAGTAAATGCAAAAATGAAATACAGCAAATCTAATAAAGAAATATTTAGACGCCTTTAGGTAAAAGAAATTTTATTTTGGATCATATAGAACCGAGGAGAGCACAGAATCTTATTCGTTCCCTGGATTAAAAATATTTAAATCACCATTTAAAACTCGCTTAAAAATCGAATCAGTAAAATCGCGCGCACAGTCCAAAATTATAATATTGCCGTAACCGAAACAGACATTATAAATAAGTATCGATATACGTCATCCTACAAAATAAAAATACAATCGTTTATGTTCGAAATAAATTATGATACGGGAGAATAATTTCGTATATATCTATAAAGATCAGCTTTGATTGATTCTGGATTAATACACAAGCCAAATGACACAATCAACAACATCGATAGCTATTGCAGCAACGAATTCCACCGCTACCCTTTGCTTTTTCGAGATGCTGATCGCCTGATACTGTCTTACGCTTTCTCGTTGCAACACAAGGGACGAGAGGTTGCTGTGAATAGAAGAAAGTTAACGACGCTACCATAGCGCATACGCTTTTTACCACGATACGTGTACGGAGCGTACCATCTATACTATTCAACGACTCGCTGCTCGACGAACCGTCCTTTGCGTCATCGACGGTTCACACGACGTCACGGTGACGTCGCGACGACGTTGCAAGATCGTGTCTAAATATTTGTTCACGACTGAATCGGATCTTCCGGGAAAAGATTGGAACCACGCACGGTGTGCATTGCCATAATAGGAAGAACATCGACCGGAAATCCGATGGCATAGTTTTTCTTCCGAGTTTTTCGATGAGATTACGTTTGATCGTATCCGAGGTATTACCGTTAAGTACACGTAACTGAAATTTTCCCATGAGTAAACCTACACACGTGTCGGAGAAGTCTTGTGTACCGTAGATTAATCGTTCGACTCGCGCGTAACATCATCTTCCAAAATCTGTGCAGAGTTCTTACGCCGAATAAAATCCCTTATGACTCACCCGATCTATTTGCATGGACGTTTCGAATGTGCTTTAAACGTAGGCCTGCTTATTTTACAATTTAACGAATAATCGCCATCAGATAATTCTTTAAACGACAATTTTATCGTCGCAATGGAACTTTGGTTTTCGCGAGGAAAGACTTGGACGCTTCTGCGGGGCAATATGAATGCAGATTCCGGTCGTAGACAGTCGTAAGTTTCATATTCAAATTCGTAAGGTTCGGCCCGCGTCAAGCTGTCCCACATGAATTATAGCGGTGACACGAGCACGGATGAGTCCGGTAGATTAAATAAGCAGCGACGTCTCGGGATCCTCTGTTTCTTACGTCGGAGAGCGTTACCTTCAACCATCGTTCGAGGAAACAATAAAATGTTTGCGCCTCGTATTTGTGCATTTTATTTACAATCTGTTTTCCTCAATTTTCGAAACGATCGCAATAAAAGTGTGTCAAAATATATGTCCAATGACAAACCGCGCAACGAGTCCGCGAAAATTTTATCGTCTTATCGGTTCGAAACGGCACAGATACGGCCGTCGAAAGACGTATCCGTTGAAACTTTTATCAATCGGAGCAGAAACCACGAGCAGATTCGAAGCAGCCAGTGAACAACCGCGCTCGCATGGTCACATGTCCCCTGACAGATACACGTAGAGCATCGAAACGCGAGCGAAATTCACACACGAGTGACGAAAATCGAGAGATCAATAAAAAGGTGGCCACACAACAAAGAGCGTTATTTTCACCCGGCCGGATTTCGCGGCGATAAGATAGAAGCGAAAGAGCGTATTATGTCCAGTGGCGTACACCCGAATAACCGGGGAAGAGAACTTTTCGATGAAAAGCTGTTAACGGCCGGGTTTCGATGCGCTGGCTCACTCGTAAAACTAACCACGTAACGCGTCTCGCCGGGACGTATTCGTAAAACGCACGTTTAACAGCTTTTACGAGTCTAATAATGCATCGGCGAACGCGTGCGCGCATTCACGCCGCGAAACGAATTAATTCCCGTCGCGACGACTACAGCAAACTGGTTGGGACGCACCGTTTAGGTCTCCTAGCGCGTGCACGCTGCCTGCGATCCTTCACGATCTTTACCATTGATCGAGCCTTCCGTGAGATGCTACCACGATGCGGCTCGATACTTCGCGGTAAAACGCGGATTTAGCGAACCACGCGGTGAAACTAAATATGTATGTATGTATCTTGCTACCCACCATCGAAGAATCCAGCGCAACTACGCAGAATTAAAATTAAGTTGGTTCATGATCTTGATTGATCGTTACTGTATCTTAGCTTGATTTATCGATACGTGTTTTGTTGCGTTTATTCGATTGAAAGTTAAGGTTTACGCGTGCTACTCCTTTTTTATCAACACCGAGGTAAATACGTGGAATCATTCTTCTGGCTCGTCGGTCGAATTTATGTACGTAGATTTGGCGACTTAATTTTATTTTTAGAGAAGCTTATTAAAATTGTTTTTAGTCTACATTTCAACGATTCGCGTTGGATTTGACGATATAAATTTTGTACTCGATATCTCGTTAGATAACGCGACAAAGGTAGAACGATTAAAATGGAATGCACCGATGTGTGTACAGGTGACTCTCGTATAACACGATATATAGTATAGACAACGCGGTTTCAACGTAACGCAATTTATTAATTTAGACTACCCTTGCATGACATCGTCGTGATTTCGATATAACGCTGATTTTTTGATAATATAATTGATCTCGAAGAGATTTCAAGCGATAACGTCATCCGATCGCTCGTAAATGAAAAACATGCACTCGATGTTTTTTTTTTTCCGAAGACAGTGATGATAAAATAAAACATAAAATGTGCATTCAGATTCATGAAACATCCGTTAAAATATCTATTTCTTTAGTTAAAAAATTTATGCACTATATGCAATTAATTCCTAACTTTTATTATCATAATACATAGCTATGTATTAGGTTGGTGGATATGAAATGTTGGATTTTCTTAGCAAATAAGAGTAACCTCCTGTCATTTTTTGACCTTACCAATTTACAAACTGTGATCTAATACCATGGAATGATTAATATTCATTCTTACGGCAAGTTCTTTTCATGTTCGACGCGAATTATTTTCCATAAATGCTTTCGATACATCGTTATCCACTGACGCTTCGGTTCTACCAGGTAACTAATTTTGTAGAAAAACTTCTTGAACGGAATTTGGTGAATTAACGCTCAATTTTCCTCCTGTTCACAATATTCTATCTAAACGCTCCGTTTATGTTCCGAGTGATCCACTGACGCTTCGGTCCTACCACGTTACTCATTTTATAGAGAAATTTCAAAAACTGAATTTTGCTCATTAACGATCAACTTTCCTCTCGTTCACAATATTCTGTCTAAACGCTCCGTTTATGTTCCGAGTGATTTTTGCGGCATTATCGTCTTTGTGTTCGTATAAGAAAATTGTACGAATATCGACAAAATTTATACTTGGAATAAATGTTTAAAAAGTGGCTAAAATGCATAATTTAGGAAAAAGTGTTTTGAAAATAATGTGACTCTGATATCAGATAACCGAACTGTATAAAAGCTTGTCTCATAAACAATCATACGGTGGAAACAGGAATACAAATATTTACGTGTAATAAAAATCCGGCATTTCATATGCACCAACCTAATATTTTTTTTACAATTTTTGTTCTCCTAATGACATGAATCCTCGAACGAATAAAATATATTTCTGTTGAATTTCATTGCTGTTTATACGATCAAAAAAACACTTTACGAAATATAACTGTACATTTTTTGCGAGACCCGAACCTCGTATCACGCGTGATTTTTCTGTAACCTAACCTCCACGTTGCACGATGGTTACCTGTGTTTATTTTCCTACCAGAAATATCGTACGTTTCTGGAAATTTTGATACCACTCCGGTACAAACTGGCAAAATCATCGACGTTTTTCGCAAATACATTATAATAATTGTGAAATAATGAATTTATAATTCCCGCAAATGATACATGATGGCTGCGGCCCAGCAAATTATACGGCACGGCAAAACAATTTCTGTCTCTCGTTTTCTCGTGCTCACGCTCTCCACGTTGGACCCCGTTTTTTGCGCTAATCGTCGAAATTATCTGCGTGAGAAAATCGCGAAAAACACGATACTTGCCCTTCTTCCATCTTCCAGACTTCTTTCTGCTGCGCTCCCTTTTCTTTTTATCCTTTCGTTCCCGAAGCCTCCGTGCGAACGCAAATATACACGTGATGAATCGTCGTTTCTCGGGGATTTCTGCCCGTTCTGTTACTCATCGCTCCATTGGCACAAATATTACGGGCACCGGATACAAAAGTCACGGTAACGATTCCGGCTAGGAATGTTGTTGATACGAAGATAAGGGATTCCGTTGCCCGATGCGAGTCGCACCCCCGCCTTATCTTTGAAATCGCGCAAATTTTTTCTTCGTTTCTCTTAATTGCGCCGATCGTGACTTGCTCGTGGAACGATTAATTTCGATCGTGACTACTTGCTTTTACGCGCATTGACGTTTGAATAAGTACATGATTGTTTACTCGACGAACGTGCCGATAAGCATCGTGGAAAGGAATTAGAATTGCGTCAGTTTCAATCTCTTCATCGCGTTGTCTGCCCGAGTGAACAGTTTTAATTAATTCCAAAGGGCATCTATCGATTGTTTTACATCGCTTGTTGTTTATATTCGTGCATTAGGTGCCGGAGAAAGTTGGTGCGATTTTTTGCCAGAGTTAAATTCAAATTTCATTTCTTGTAGTATTTTGCGGCAGTGATATAATAATTACGGTATCGTTAGCAGATTTTGTCTATTTTGTTGGTGTACACTGTTTCAATTCTTCGTTTGTTTCAATGTTACGTTATCTATCCAAAGTTAAAGATTCTAAGCGAAATGTTAAAAATTCATGCTTTCCTATTTTATGAATTTAACTTTGGAAACTGAGCTAGAAATGTAGCAGAACGCATTTGTAGCGTTTGTAGAGATCTTTCTGTTATTAGAAAGAGAGCATAACAAACTGGTTCGAGTTTATTCCAAGCTTGTAAAAATTTAAAACGATAACGAGATAATTTATTTTTAATAATCAGAACTGGAGATTTTTATAGTAATGGAATGTGTAAGTTTAAAAAACATTGGAGAAGAGCTACAGAAATGAATAGTGATTACTTTATTAAGTAAAATTACATTTCAGGAAAGTTCCTACTTCTTGAATTTTGTAGCATAAATCCTAACGAACTTTTTCCGACACCTAATATAATACACGCTCCATTTTGTAACTGTAAATGATTCTGTACTTCTATCCGTGTGAATTATCATTGTCACTTGAAAATTACGTGCTTTATTAAAAAAAAAAAAAAAAGAAACAGAAAGGTAGTTCAATTAAGTTATTTAATTAACATATTATTAGGCGTATAAATAACTTTTCGCGGTTTTTTTAACACTAGAACTACGACGATTAAAGTACATTTATTTCTACCGAAGAAATCAAAATGAAAGGTACGCGAAAAAATATATATTGCAAAGGAGACAAACATTTATGTATGGTTTTAATAGAAATTTAAATAATTCTTTAAAAGCGACCGTAGTAAATTTATAAAGTCTTTAAGAAAAATAAAAAATTGATCATTTTGATCATTTTGGTAATTCTAGTGTTAAATATATTTATTAATCTGGAAAAAATTATGCATTCAATTTTAATCGAAGTAATTTCCTTTGGAATCTACAACTTTTCTCTATCTCTCATGCAAAGAGCCAAATCTTCTGCCTGGAAGAAAAAATGCTTCGTTTTTTTAAAGAGATATAGTCTTATCTTATTATATAAACTTATTTGGGATAGTCTTCCAAAGAGCGTACGTTTTCGATCGCTATGAAATTTTGAGAAAGGGAGGTTTGGTAACTCTAAATGCAAAATTTTAGTTTTGAATATTTATTAGCTTCCGAGATATTAATTAAAAGCTTGCAATGCCATACATTGAATATTGTGTATACAAACGTAACTAATACACCAAATTTTACGTTGATTGGAAATGTACACTTTTTGGAAGTACAGCCCTTATTTGCATACTGGCATACAGGGTGTTCGCGGTATATTGGAGCAGCGTTTTTTTCGGAAACGATGAATATTAGGTAAAAATCAAAGAAAAGTGTTAATGTTTTTTTTTAACCAATATGATTGCGTACACGAATTTTTTATTTATACAATGTTTCTGAAGAAACGGAGGTGGTCTTCAGTCTTTTAAATAGAATGCTTAGTGTCTTTTTATAGGTTATGAAAGCGGTTACCTACATTTTATTAATATATAGAAAATGAAAGGGAAAATTTTGACAGAAGAAAGAAGGCCAAACTGATAAATTAGTGAGATGAGTGCGCGATTAAAATTAGATAAGAAGTAATTGTAATTACAAGAGGCCGAAGTAAATACATTCATACATTGTACAAGAAGTACATTCATACTTCAATTTAGATTGTAATTTCCGTAAACGACAAATAATAAATATATATTTAGAAAATATATTTTTCTATAATCATCTAAAAACATAAATATTAATAACGAAATTAAAATAGCGCTTCCAAGTATTTTCAGCGATGAAGATAGTGATTTTGTACCAATCAAACAGAAAAGTTTGATTATTTTGGATTCCTGAACGAACACCGATAACGAATAAAATTTCTTTCGTTTTTTTCTGAATTCTCATTCTTATTTATTTCGTTTTTTTCTAAATTCTCATTCTTATTTATTTCGTTTTTTTCTAAATTCTCATTCTTATTTATTTCTTTTTTTCTGAATTCTCATTCTTATTTATTTCTTTTTCTGAATTCTCATTCTTATTTCTTTCGTTTTTTCTGAATTCTCATTCTTATTTATTTCGTTTCTTCTGAATTCTCATTTTTATTTCTTTCGCTTTTTCTGAATTCTCATTCTTATTTATTTCGTTTCTTTTGAATTCTCATTCTCATTTATTTCTTTTTTTCTGAATTCTCATTCTTATTTCTTTCATTTTTTCTGAATTCTCATTCTTATTTATTTCTTTTTCTGAAGATACGCGAAACAAATATTTTCTTCTGTTTCGCGTAAAAAGAAAACCTCATGGAACGAATAAACCGCGCAAATCGAGCGACAGGTGTGATTATTTCACTCCGCGCGTGTGAAAACGATTCTATCGTATGAATGGAATCGGTGTTACGGTTTTTGTTTTCGGGTGTTAAGCTCTCGTGCTAGCCAGTATTGCTCTGCTCGTTCGGTGTGGGCGCACAGTAATTACATAGGACTGGTTGTTGGTCGGCGAGAGCCAACTCCCACTTAAACACACCGAGCATTAAATATTAATGTGTATTTAAATAAACCGCCAATGGAACAAAGACGCTTCTCCAATAGCTTCGTCGTCCTCAGCTGTTCCGAGATAATGCGAAGTGTTAATATCGAAGTGCTAATTAACGAGATGTTTACACTCTTCGTGTAAGATAATTATCGTCATTTTTTAAACTGACGATGATTTTAAACGCAGATGAAATGTTATTCAGTTTCTCGTCCGATAATTCGCCCAAGAAATAAAATTGCACCGAAAACGACGATTTTAAAATATAATCATTCATTGTTTTATAACATTTTAGCTTTATAATTCAATAACCACCAACGAACGATTGGAATATAAAATAGTTTAATTTAATATAATTAACATAAAATATAGAGAAACAAATAACTCTAATGTATTCGTTAATTATTTTGCTCATATTATTATTATAAATAATATGTAACTCATTTTCACTG
>SMSQ01023948.1:3881-17675 GCA_019453375.1 Ctenoplectra terminalis
ATCTAAATGAAGCCTAACTATCATAAAACAGTAGCCAAGAGAACAAAAAGAGTCCATCAAAACTCTTTTTTCACACCAAAAACGAGATCATGCATGCTAGTGCAGAAATGTATCATAAGTCTTTAAAGGGTTAAAATCGATTTAATCACTTCCAGTTACGTTATTTTAAACCCTTTCGTTTAGAATTTTGAATACTTTGCATGGTAAAATGGTACTAAAATGGTATTACTTTTAGTGACACTTTACTGATACCTTTGGTCGGGGATTTCAATACTTTCCGTGACAAAGCGGTATATGTAGCAGGTATGCAATTATTATGTGATAATAAATTGTATTATTTCTAATGCATAGAATGTGTAATAATAATACAAATTAATTTTTCCAACAGAGTATTACAATCTTGCAAGATAATTTTGTTTTTGTTTTATTAAATATCACATTTTTTATTTCGTATGTTAATGTATTTATAAAAATATTTTACATATAAGTACACTGTACAAGTGTACGTTTAAAATTATTTAAAAAAGCAATAATATTATAAATAGACAAAGGAACTTCTTTTTACGTAAAAATTAATAAATATGAATTCTGCAAATATAATGGTTCATTGTGTTCGGGTATTTCGCAGGAAGAGGTTTATGACTATTGCAGTCTGTGTTTCTTATTGTTAGTAGTTTAAGACATGTCGTAAAACGGGAGCTCGCGAAGCATAAATTACAAAATATTAGGTTGTTCAGGAAGTTCGTAACGTTTACGATAGGTATTAATATTAAATATTGTTTTACATTTGGTGAGATTAAAAGAGGTTTATTTATTCTGAATAGACTTGCACACCTTTGTACAAGTAGATATTTTTGTAGAAAATAGATGAAAAGGTGGAGTCTAGACAGAAATTGGTTTTGTCATTAGACGATTTTAAAAATGTGTTTTTTATTTTGCCGTTTTTGCATAATGCACATTTGTTTGCGTATCAATATCTATTTTTAATATGCTTAACAAATAAATTATTAATAGCTTCCTTATAATTTGTTTCTTTCTTGTTTTCCTAAATTACATTTACACACATACACTCTCGACCATTGATTATCGGACACTTAACAAATTTAGAATAAAAAAAAGCTTATTAGTTACAAAATGAACCTACCATTCGCTTATTTTTTAATTGACAGAGAATCCCAGATTATACTCACTTTTCACGACCATACTGAAAATCTACTTATTATCTTGGTCCAATTTTGCAATAAGTTATACACAACGTGATTGTCGATCAAGGAAGATCGACCAGAGCGTGGTTCTTCGTTAAGTTAAAGATCACTGAATTTTGCAAACCAAAAAGAAGTATACCGCTCGCGGAAGTGATTTGAGTTCTCCAGGTGATCTGAAACAAAAAATTCAAAAAGAATCTTAATCTGTATGAGTGTCGCTATCGCCTGAATTAGAATTATTATTTTATATTGCAAATTAACAAGCTGGCGTCGTTTCTTGCAAAAGTTTTCGAAAAACACGTTTTTTTCGTCATAATTCGGGCAAAAATATAAGTTAAAGTTAATATTTTTTAATCATTCTAGTTCGGACGATAGCGATACTCATATAGATTAAGATTCTTTTTGAATTTTTGTTCGCGACTTTTTGAATTTTTTATTTCAGATCACCTGGAGAACTCAAATCATTTCCGCCAGCAATATACTTTTTTTCTTCATGACTTTGCATAATAATGAATTACTAAATAAATATACATTTATATGCAACAAAAAAATTGTTTTCTATTTTTTCAGAGTGTACCATTCAGTTAAAAAAAAAGTTTATATCGATACATGCAATAGTTCACCAAAAAAATGATTAAAAATAGCTTATTTTTGGAGCCATCACACTGTAATAGCCCCTTAACACTAGAACTACCAGCGATTAAAGTAGACTTATTTGTATCAAAGAAATAAAAATTATAAGTATTTGAAAAAGTATCTATAATGTCGTACTGAGAGCCGATCTCTCGTTATTGGAAACCGAGATTTTGTTTAGGCGTCGAGTGCGATACGGGACTGAGTCGAGACACGTAAGACATAGGCGGTCTGTATGGTGGGCCATAAAATTTGGAAAATTCCCATCGCGGGCGAAAACTGTGCCTGCAGTCAGTCACAGCCGAAACACAGTACAGTATACACGCTTTTCTTTTACCGTAGTTTTAAATATTTCCGACCGCTCCGCCTTTAGCTTAGTTTAAAGATTCCTACATATAATAAGGGTAACAATTCGTTGTATATATTTTTTACAGAAAGTCATAGAAAAATCCCCAAAATACTTCGTTGTAAATTCATAAAATTTCTATAAGAAATTATAAACCAGTCATTTTGACTGGTTCGGTAGTTCCAGTGTGAAAGAAAAGTTTCCGAAATTGGTTAACAGAAAAGACGCAGCTAATTAACACTAGAACTACCGACGATTAAAGCATACTTATTTCTACCGAAAAAATCATTATGAAAGGTATATAAAAAAATACGCATTTGCAAGGGAAACAAAGCTTTGTCTACATTTTTAACAGAAGATCACGGAAAATTGGCTGAGAGATGCCATAGTCGATTTATAAAATTTCTGTAAACACTTACGAATGGGTGATTTTGACCACTTTGGTGGTTCTAGTGTTAATAGGAAAACGTTAAGCTCAGCGAAAACTCTACTCCAATAAAGTATAATCCTGTGAAAATTACTCGAAGAAATTCATTGGCAAAAAATATGAAAAGTTTCTCGTAAAAGGGATCCTAATAGACGACAAATGGTCACAGGAACAAATGGCACGTACAATAAGATATTAATACTACACGCGCACGTTGCCTTTGAAACATTTGCAAATTTCGCTATGAACTTTCGGAACAACCCAATATTTAATTCTAACGATCCGTTGACTAAAGAGTCGGAGCCTAGAGGAAACTCTGCCCTATTGTCAAGCTGCGGTCTACCTCGAGTTAGTCCGTGCATCGGTTGACCCCCTACAGCGAAAGGTGCACTAATTGTACAAGCACAATGGAATGGTGTTCGCGATACTCATTAGACACTTTGATTGGTGATTAGAATTCCTAGTCACAATCGACGTTACACCAAAATTAGACTTTAGAAAATTAGGAGGTCACCTAATAATCGCCAAGTAGTTAACATAAAGCAATTGGAATTTCGTGATCAAATATTGCCTCCGTTGTTAGCCACTCTTCTATAAACTTTGGAAGCTTCGTATAATTTACAAGTTGGATGATTCTTAGTATTTCCATAGTTGACGCGGCAATAAAAACTGAGTAACTCTGGTATTTACACAAAAACCCATTTGAATCACAAGGGAATATGAAAAGAAGGTCTTTATCAAGAAAATTTTGTTTTTATTATATTAGGTTGGTGCTATTGGAATATTGGTTATGTTTAAAGGAAAACAAAATAGTTTGTATTAATTATTTCTCTTTCTTAACTAAACTGACTTGGGCACCCAAAAGGGAAAACTGTTGTCCACTTATGCCTGGAGACGATTATATGTTCAAGAGCACAGACTTTTTTATTTTTACAGGACATATCTGGTAGTCCAATTATTTTGTCTATACAAAGACATTCCTAGGAACAGTGACACTCATTTCTGCCTTAAACTAATAGTTTCTATTTAACTAATATTAGCAATAATTCAACAGGTGCATATGAAATGTCGGATTTTCTTAGTAAATAACAGTAACCTCGTGTCATTTTTTGACCTTACCAATTTACAAAATGTGATGTAATACCATGAAATGATTAATATTCATTCTTAGAGCAAGTTCTTTTGATGTTTCACGCGAATTATTTTCCATCTGTGCTTTCAATACATCGTTATCCACTGACGCTTCGGGTCTATCACGTAACTCATTTTGTAGAAAAATTTCTAGAACGGAATTTTGCGAATTAACGCTGAATTTTCACTCCTCTTGTTCGCGATATTCTGTTTAAATGCTCCGTTTATGTTCCGAGTGATTTTTATAGTATTATCGTCAAGTTTGTGTTCGTATAAGAAAATTATACGAGTATCGACAAAACTTATACTTGGAATAAATGTTTAAAAGGTGGCAAAAATGCATCATTTAGGAAAAAGTGATTTGAACGTAATATGACTCTGATAATAGATAACCGAACTGTATAAAAGGTTATCTCATAAACAATCTTACGGTGGAAACAGGAATTCAGATATTTACATGTAATCAAAATCCGGTATTTCATATGCACCAACCTAATATTTGATAATTCGTCTTCGTTTCAGTAGCCTAATTTCTTCTTCGCTATAATCAGAATTACTACTTTCGTCTCCAACAACACCCTCTATTTTTATTTTTTAGCTAACGAATAATGATAATGAGCAACAAAATTGAGCGTATATATACGCTCCGATGATAGCGACTAGGAAAATTGAGCGTATGTATACGCTAATGATGCGGATGGGTTAAGGTAAAAGACTATTATGATGGCAGAAAAACTAAACCTTCTTTAAGAATTTTTTTTTACGAAAATTTACAATTTTCATATAACGTTTTTATTGCCTGCTCTTGGTGTAATACTTTAAGAGATTATATAAAAAATATGAACACAAAAACGTGTGTAAATTTCAACTGACGATTAATTGTCTAGACTCCTTACAAAAAAACATTGGTCGCTGGCGGGATGTTTAATTTTGGAATGGCAGCTCTGAAATCACGTTTAAAAGAATTTTTATGAACTATGTGAACGTGGTTTTCGTGCATGTACGGATTTTTAAAATAAATTTGTAGGGATGTAATAGATGTTTTTCACGGTTGGAAACGATTGTCGTATTATCGAAATCGAATCGCACGACTTCCGTTTTTTCTTCCTTTTCTTCTTCCGACGTAAAGTACAAACTTGCAGTCAGTTAGTCAGTTAGAGTTCTTTAAGCGTTATAATTTATTAATCTGCAATGTTAATAGCTTAATAAAATTAATACTCGAGCAAAATTAATAACAAAATTATTTTTGTAAAAATGGCAGGTTTTTTGAAGAAAAGTTTGCGAAAATCTACAGAAGAGCGAACAGTTTTTCGAACATATTTTAAAAAATTGACTTCGGATTAAAAAATCCATACGTACAACTGAAGATAATATTATTTTAAAAACTCCGTTTAAATATCAAGTCGATCGGATAAAAATTAACGGAGTTATCGTATCCTCCAACAAGAAAAATATAATTTTGAGAAAAACGCATTTAAAATTTGACTTGCTGTTGAACAACACCGTGACGCATTTCACAAAATGCACTGTGAAATAAACAAGATGCACTACCCTTTATCACTTCCTTGCATATCGATTAAAAATTTTTAGAGAATATTCTTGAGGAATTTAATTTTTGAAAAATGTAAAAAAAAGACCTTAAATATCAAACCTTTGCCGTATTTAGTTACAGACTTTTGAAAATTAACCCTCTATGGGACCGTGTGACTTAAAAGTTACAAACTGATGTATCGATATTTTAAAAAATTAATTTTGTTTAGTTATCGCTGCACTATTAAATTTGATTACTGTATCACCGTAGCGACACCACTATCCATCTACAGTAATTATTAATTTAAACATTTTCAAATCAAAGAAAAAAACTGTAATCAATCGTAATCTTTTTTCCAATAAACAGACAAAATTCGGGCTATAGAGGGTTAAGTGCGATCTTCAATTAACAATTGTAAGCGTCTCACTAAAAATCAGCCGTCGCGAATGTGTTAAAAAAATCAGCTTTACTGTATCCTCAAACCTCCTCTATACAGATGTTTCATCTAATTTTACTAACTTTCTTTCCGCGACACTGCATCGAGTGAAGAAACCTATTCCCATTTCATTGATTATTTATCCACCATTCATGCTTCCGGCAAATCGAGTTGTTCGATACGCGATTGCTCGAGGGAGCTCACAAGTCCCGTGCATTGGCAGGAATATGTGAATGTACGTGATCACGGTTTGCCTGATCTATAAACGTACTGTATTTACTTTTCACGCGGTTTTCGAACCTCTTCACGAGGAGCAGTCGACCGCAGGAGCATAACTTGGTTCCATGATGAAATTGCCTAGTCTTTGTACGACGTGATTCACACGGGAATAGGAAACGCGGTGTAACTCATGGATCGGTGACTACCGGAGAGGAATCTTCGTCATCCGTAGAGCGTAGCGTGGAAAAAGTTGGAACCGCTGAACACGTGTTACGAGGTAGCGAACTTTTTGAAACTTTCGCTACCTCGAATCGGACACACCGAACGCGGACGGTGGACGACAAATGAAGAAACTTTTTGCCTCCGTGGACAGATAGGTCTTCGCCGTCGGAGGCTTATCGGCTCTTCCTCTCTGCATCTGCTTCCGTGACAACCTCACTTTTTCGATCCCTTTTTCGTGTCATTTGCTGCTGGATTCTGCGATAAAATAATATTCGTACGTATGTGTATGTACTTTTATTCGTTTTTCCTCTCTTAAGGTAATTCCTGGTCGCGGTGTTCTTTATTCTGTTCGGGTAAGTGAATAAAATAAACCGTGAAGTTAAGTATAAAACGTAGTTGTAAAAAAAAGTGCGAGTGTGAAACGTGGTAAGAGTAAATATTTCTGTAGTAGCTGCATTTTATGAAGGAGAGGAAGAAAGGATAATAGTTTGAAAAAGAATACTTTTATTAATATTGCTAGTTATATGGTTTGGAAAATAAAAGTATGTTTCTAATTTTTTATAATAAATAATGCAGTATTATTATAAATGTTACTATAGTAGCTGTATTTTATGAAGGAGAGGAAGGAAGGATAATAATTTAAGAAATAATACTTTTATTAATATTGCTAGTTATGTGATTTGAAAAATAAAAGTATGTTTCTAATTTTTTATAATGATGCATTATTATTATAAATGTGGTAAGAGTAAATGTTACTGAAGTAGCTGTATTTTATGAAGGAGAGAAAGAAAGGATAATAATTTAAGAAATAACACTTTTATTAATATTGCTAGTTATGTGATTTAAAAAATAAAAGTATGCCATTTTGTATAATTTAAATGTCATTTGATATAAAACGAATTTTACAGTGGTATATTTGATTGGTTTATTCAACTAGATATTGGAGCTGGTCATTTTTAATATCGGGTAATCTTCAGTTTCGATAAAAATTTCTATATTTAAATGATTTGTTCATGGCAAACTTGGATAACTTAGAGCAAACTGATCTTAACGACTTATCTCGTTGTTCTTAAAGTTTCTGTTGACCTTTGAATTTATTTATTATTTTCTTTTTTTAGAAAACTGAGAAGTATAGAAAGCAAATTTGTAGGTGTAAATTTAAATACGGTTAAGGTTAAAAAAAAAGATGAACAAAAACTTAAAATGATGTATGAAATATTATTCATAATGTGGCAGTCGAGCTATGTTACATAATTTTTAATGATTATCATTAGTATATGTTTTTGTATATCTGTTCTCAAGTTTGTACAAGATTAGAAAAGAATAGATCAAAAAGATTAGACAAGAAAAGTCTAATACTTTTGCAATAAAAAAGTAGTTGTAAATTTATTCACTTCCACTACCACCCATAAGTATTTGACCACCTTCAGTTTATCTAAAATGTACAAAATATATTTAAAATATTGCATCTCATTGTAATTTTTACTACAATATTTCTCTCAGACTCATATAAAGATCATGCTTTTATGTCAATCATATAAATTTATATTCATTCAACTTAGAGGTATTTAAATCATAACCTTGATATAAACTTTTTGATCCGATTCTACCAAATGGTCGAATATTTATGGACGGTAGTGTATATGGTTTATAAGAGCTCTAAAAAAAGCTATTGAATTAAGAGATAATATGCTGAAAAAAGCTACCGAATTAAGAGTTAATATGACACCATGTTTAAATCTAATTTGTACCACAATGCGCATGTGGGACAGCTAAGAATACAGAGTCTGAGAGTGAGTCTGGAAGAGAATCTAGAGAGTGCGAGAACAAAGTGTGAAGCGTGTCATCTTCGAGAGTCGAGTTAACGTGATATCGGTATCAGTATTTAAGACTTTGTTATATTTTATAATCGAGTACCTTCACCCGTACCAGCCCAATATTCCTACAATAAGAAGGGTGAAAACGAAAATAGAAGATAAGCGAAAAACCATATAAATAATCTAGGCACTTGGCCGAGCTAAGTTTCAACTTCCGATGATCGTTTTATACAACTGGGTCTAATGACAAAAGACAGGCTCGCGTCCCTCGATAACGCTGGCCAAAATTTAAAAACCTATTCGAGGACACTCACTGTTTAAACGTTCAGCTAGACAGTCGGTTATCGAGCGTTTTTCCCTATTCGAGTACTGCATATGTATTGCGGCGAGATCGTTGCCAGTTCGCATTTACCGAATTAAAGACCTATTCTTTACACAATAATTGTCACGATAGCGAAGCACATTTAGCATTGACGTTTAACATTATCATAAAACCCAACCACCGTGAAACGTTAAAATCCAAATGTTGGAAGCATCGGACAATTGATCGATTTTTCCGCGGGACGAACGCTTCAGGAGCCCGTCAGCCGTCACACGCAGTTATCATCTGATTGTCAGGCTGATCGATAGCAGAAGCAACAATATCTCCGCAGACTGACCGGATTTCCTCTAAACGGACCGCGACGGGTAATCGGACCGATCGACAGGCAGCCAGACCTGCCAGGCAGGAATTCGAATCGCGGTGGTATATATTCGCGACTCGATCGTTCGGAGATTCCAGCCGGTACTTCCAGTCGTTCCAGTCAGTCGATGCTGGAGAGTAGAACGCTGCCGTGTTCCCATTCGTCTGGTATTTGGTCAGGGCTTCTCGTTCGGTCGCGGCTTACACTTGCAAATGTATTCGTAGCGTAGCTAGCCTGGCATTAATGCTGGCCAATGCGTTGAAATTGTTCGTCCAACTGCTACCGCTGTCGTCGCGAGGGTTGGTAAAGAGATAAGCGTCGGTTATCAGATGCCTACGGCCGTCTGTTTATATTCTCAATGAACGAGAGGAAGTACCAAATCCTCGCTTAGCCGCTCCATGGATTATGTTTGAGCCGATCAACGGGTGATTATTCGTACGATAGAGAGTTTCCTTTTCTTTGTGACGCTGACTTGTTGTTTGCTCTTATCACTGCGATTTAACCCTTTGAGCTCTATGGATGCATGTATGCGTTTGACGAAAGTTATTGGCGTGGACTATCGGCGCATATACGCTGCCGATGATTGGTTGATCGCGCCTTCGCTTTCATGTCAAGGCTCATCGAAAAGGACAGACTTTGTGAAAAAAGAGATTCCAGATTTGAGATTCGGGATTTGAGATTCGAGATTCGGGATTTGAGATTCGAGATTCGAGATTCGAGATTCGAGATTCGAGATTCGAGATTCGAGATTCGAGATTCGAGATTTGATATCTGAGATCTGAGATCTGAGATCTGAGATTTGAGTATTGAGTTTTGAGATTTAAGATTTGAGATTTGATATTTGATATTTGAGATTTGAGATTTGAGATTTGAGATTTGAAATTTGAAATTTGAGAATTGAGATTTAAGATTTGAGTTTTGAGATCTGAGATTTAAGATTCAAAATTTGAGATTTGAGATTTGAGATTTGAGATTGGAGATTTGAGATTTAAGATTTGATATTTGATATTTGATATTTGATATTTGATATTTGATATTTGATATTTGATACTTGAGATTTGAGATTTGAGATTTGAAATTTGAAATTTGAAATTTGAGAATTGAGATTTAAGATTTGAATTTTGAGATCTGAGATGTGAGATTTGAGATTTGAGATTTGAGATTTGAGATTTGAGATTCGAGATTTGAGTTTTGAGATATACAAACAAGTAGAACATTTGACTTGTTAGAACCGCAGCACGGTCTACCACATTTTTCTGAGTTGACGCATACACTACAGCTGAAAAGTATCCGGACACTTGCTTATTTTTGACAGAATGTAATTTATGATTTTGTTATTTAATTGTTATTGTTACAACTATGTGTAGCGGAATATTATAACAGGATAAAATTGAATATTGTGAATAAATTACTGAGCTAATATGCAATCAAAATGACACTAAGTCTATAACTATCGAACCTTATGGAACTGTTTTGTTATTTGAAAAGTTCTTTATATTTGGATTATTTAATTGCTAAACTATGGATTAAATAATGACGTTCTTCTAACAGTGTTCTTTTACGAACCGTGTATTTAATTTCAATACACTATTGGCAAGTTTTTATTAATAGATCTTTATTAATTTCAATATACAATGTGTTAATATCTTAAGAAGATAATAAATATTACTTCCAGTCATTAAATTGTCATTAATACACATGTTTCAGTAACATTTATGTACTGAAATAAATAGAAATTGATCAAGTTGACAAATTTATCAGTGTCAAATCAAAAGTTATCAGAATAGACTAAAGACGCATATATGCGTTCCTAAATTTTTTCGATCTCCCGCGTAGCAATATTGCAATTAACTTTATGCGAGATGAATACGTGTGTGTTTCTTAGTAACGGCAATAAACAAAAACACACGATATACGCGTTATAACAATTATCTGTTTATTTCCCGAAGATTCGTAATTTTTGTCAGTCACGAAAGTTGTGATTGTAACAGTTGCACAACGCGGTACAATATTGCAGTATGTAATTTATTGTATTACACTTTGTGACACCCTCTAAAATGTCGAGAAACCCTGAAGAATATATTACAAGGGATGCGCCTTGAATAGTGAATCAACAGAGTTCACGCCAGCGAAAAAGTATTCCGGCCACAGTGGTCGTCAGCGCTTGGCGCGCGCCGGCCGTACGAAGCGCATCGACGGTAATTAACCCCTTGGCTTACCATTTCTTCAATCTTCGTGCACATTAGCAATACTTATTCACGTCTTTGACACTCTGTCAAACGCAAAGTATTGAAATATTACACGTACTTTGTATTTGCTAATTTTCAATCTTGTAAATTTAAATCACAGTTAAAGTTAAAATTGAACTTTATCATAAATATTGTGTCTTTTCATTGTATTTTAGCCAGAATCGGCGCCACGAGTGTGACTCGTGGTTATAGGACAAAGGGTTAAAAAGAAAGTACTCAGAGCTCAAAGGGTTAACTCTGTGGTGATCGGCTAGTTTCTAGCTGCTCTAAACACGCGGAGACTTGTGCTCTTTAACGCTGTTAACTTTCAAAACAACACATAAAATTAAGGTGAAACTCCAGAAAAGGAGTCTCTTCGGTTTGTATAATTTTTAGGTGATTTTTATATTAGTATATTTTTAGTATATTGTAAAACACAACATTTTTAACAACTTTTATACGTATAAACGACGGTCTCGCCCAGTTTCCGAAATATTCGCGAAAAACTGCTGCTACTACTACGTAGAATTTTATCCGTGGCAGCGTACGCGTCAGTATTGGTTGCCGCTTATCTTTTGTTTCTAAACGGGGGTTGGGCGAACTTGAAGCTCCGTGCACAACTGTATATGCGAAACTGCAAAAAATACCTGTTATAACTGAATTAGAAGTGAATATCATCGATGTGTTTGGTTTAGATTTGGGTTAGATCTTTAAATCCGACCGCAGTGAGACAGCTGGCAACGTTTATGTAAAATAGTAACAAATTAATTGTATAAATAATGACAGAATTAATCATTTTTCTGTCCGATAAAATAATGTCGAATTGAAGAAGTTAACCCAAATCTAACCCAAACTTAACCCAATTTATTGAAGATATTCATATTTAATTCAGTTATAACGAATATTTCCTGGAGCCACGCATATGCAATTGTGCACGCAGCCTTTAAACTCGCTCAACCCTCGTTTATAACCAGAAGATAAGCGGCAACCAATATTGACGCATACCCTATAAAATTCAGTGCTGTAGTAGGGGTAGGAATTTTTTGCAAATATCTCGGAAACTAAGTCCGAGCGATGGTTACACGTATAGGAAAAAGTTATTCAGAATATTGAGTTTTACAACATATTTAAATTTGATAAAAATCGGTGAGGTGTATCTTTTTACACATAACTTGCATTCCCCGACTCGGCTTCGCCCCAGTTATTGGCGTGACTGATTTATGTTCATTATATAATTAATATGTAAATTTTTTCACCTACTTAACTGTTCTGCAGTTTTTACACGCTTTTTCTTTATATATTATCTTAGAAGGTAATTATAATAAACAAAGATAATATATTCGCGGTAATCTAGTTCTTCGACTAAAAAGCGCGCGAGAAGTTGCAGAACAGTTGTACAGGTGACAAAATTTAATGTAACGCGTATTTTAGATATGCTACATGCTATTCTAGAATATTCAGGAATAATGTTTTAAAATTTGAGGAAAATTGGTTCAGTAGTTCTTCAGTTCTGCGCGAACATAGAAATCGGCTCTGTCTAGATATAATACAGTCCCTTGGCCATCGAATTAGGACCGCTACAAATTTTCAACATTTTTCACGTTTTCCGTAAAATTAAACGACCTGTTCAAATTGTAACGATATAATTTCTTAACCACTAACATAATACAGTACTACTGTACATAACGTTATTAACACATGTTAATATTTTGTATTTCCACCCTTTGCTTTGATCACAGCTTGTATCCTTTCATATGCTTCATATTGTAGGAATAGTAGCGTGTATTTTAAGCGCTTTTCACAGTGGTTGACTTAAACTCTATCCCTCTATTTCTAAGTCTCTCTGTAACTCTCTAATTCTAACTAAAACTATGTTTCCTCGGCTCTTTTATATTATTTTCCGGCTAAAGGCCGAATCAATTGGAAACGAGGTTCCATCGTATTGGTGCGGCCGAAAACATAAGACCTAGGTTTTATGAGGGGTCTCTCTCTCTCTTTCTCTCTCTCTCTCTCTCACACACACACACCAAGGCATTCTCTACCTAAAATATCTCCATTATTTTCCCAAATATCTGCAATTTTTGTTTTCAACTCAGATAATGTGATGCTTGGAGAGTTGTAAACTAGTCTTTCGAGTAGGCTCCAGACATTTTCTATGGCATTCAAGTCGGCAGAATTGCCTGGCCATGGGAGCAAAGGGATGTTTTTGGTTTTGGAATCGCTCATTACCCACACAGTTTCATTATTATCGCGATAGTAACAGATCAATTGCTATGTATACATCGTTATCAACGTATTTAGTAATAATTTGAACTACCAAAGACAGTTTTCTATATATGACATAAGGTTATAGACACAAAAGTGAAATTTTCGTATGTTGTCCTAATTCGATGGCGAGGGACTGTAGAAAACAATGAAAGTACCGAATTTACGGAGCCTTGTTAGCAACTGTAACCAAAGGGCAACCAGGTCTTAGACAAGACAGACAAAACCTCCAAGAAGACATTAAACGACCGGAAACACTAGAGAAATTCTAAAGGATATATTGGACGTGGAAAAGTTGAGAAAAAAAAGAAGAAAGCGAAGAGACGTAACCGTCAGCGTCTTGTGCGGACCTGGGCGCCAAATGTGTACAAGAATGACCAGGTTCGCGTGAAACCGTGAGAAACTAGAAATAGGAAAGAAAAAGGAAGTGACGGAAAAATACTACAGAAGTACAATAAGTCGCTCGCAGGGACAAAGTGGCCGTTTACACGCGCAACAGTTCCGTTGAAAAAAACCAACTCGATCTTCGTATCTTATTAACACATTGAGGACGGGTGACGAGATATCTCGTGTTTTGTACTTCAGATCTTGAAAAGGTGAGAACAGAAAACGACGATATATGAAAGGTTGCTTTTAAAAAGTTATTCGTTC
>SMSQ01023950.1:0-12523 GCA_019453375.1 Ctenoplectra terminalis
CTAACCCAATCAGTATCTACTATAGTAATGCACGATTAAATTTGACTGAAATCTGCTCGGTTAAAATTGACTGAAATCTGCTCGGTTAAACTTGACTGAAATCTGTACGGTTAAATTTGACTGAAACCTGCTCGGTTAAATTTGACTGAAACCTGCACGGTTAAATTTGACTGAAACCTGCTCGGTTAAATTTGACTGAAATCTGCACGGTTAAATTTAACTAAAATTTTCTCGGTTAAATTCAATTGAAATCTGCACGGTTAAATTTAACTAAAATTTTCTCGGTTAAATTCAATTGAAATCTGCACGGTTAAATTTGACGGAAATCTGCTCGGTTAAATTTGACTAAAATTTGCACTGTTAAATTTGACTGGAATCTGCACGGTTAAATTTGACTGAAATCTGCACGGTTAAATTTAACTAAAATTTTCTCGGTTAAATTCAATTGAAATCTGCACGGTTAAATTTAACTAAAATTTTCTCGGTTAAATTCAATTGAAATCTGCACGGTTAAATTCTAACAACTCATCCTCACTTTTCTACCGCCACTCAGCAACTCGAGCTCGGCGAAGCCTTATCTCACAATCAATCGCTCGCTATATCTATTCTCTCATTTTGTCGTGCATTACTCGAACCAATGTCTCCAAAAAAAAAAAAAAAAAAATGCTACTCTGCACAAGAGAATTCCACTGCTGACTCCCTAACTTTGTGGAATTTAACCGTGCATTACTGTACGTGACCATTAGAAGCGTTGATCCTCCAAGAATTAAAAATGGATATTTTTTTCAAGAATTTTCGGTTTATATTATTGTCGACATTGTTTGACGTATGTAATTTGTTTATAATTTAGTATGATGGTATCGTGGATGAAGCAGATATTTTCTTACACGGATAGATTCGTATGATACGACGTTGCAGCATAGCAGATTTCATCCAACGTTAAATCTCGTTAAACGTCCTCTGCCCGGCTGTATCCGAATTTCGGAGAAGTCGAGATAATCGCCGTTAATGGAACAACGTCTGCATGCTGCAACACGCGACAGTATTCCATCGTTAATTACGGTATTTTCGTTAGAGATTCGAGGGCCACCCGTTAATTTCTGCTTCATTTTGTCCTCGGCTTTTCGCGTATCTTGTAAAGGTACGTTTCATTCATACGTCTCTACTGGTTTGTTGCTACAGAGAATTACAATAATTCTTTTCAAACGTCGCGTTTAATCAGCACGTTTCACGTTATTCATTTTATCAGAAGAAATTTCAATTAATAATCATAAATAAATAATAAATAATTAACAAAGCTGACGGCTTCATAGCTTAGGTACCATCGGTACATTGAATATTTGTTTCAGAAATGTTTTATACGTCAAGTATAATTTTAAAAGTTTACAAGTATAATTTTTTAATGAAATAACGATTCACAAATTAAGAAGCTCTTTGAAGCTGTTCATTTTTACCTGTTAGTTAAAATGTCTTTATTTTTCTTCTACAAGTTTTATTAATCTCTCAAAGTTGAATATCTATGATTTATTTATACGTCGTATTTTCTATTCAGAATCTTTTAACTATTGGTATAATTATTTATATGTGATCCTTTTTATATATATTTAATTGTAAAACGTGGTTGGAATGTAGTTTACATAATTAGAATGTATTGCAAGCGACAATAGAATTTTATTTTATTCATTCTTATAACAAATATTAGAGATAGCACATATATTCCTTTTCATAAGTCACTGGACACTTGTAAGTTTTGAATGGAATGTTTGTCGAAATAGAATTTCAGTAAGATCTAAGAAGATATTTATAATTTCTCTATAATATCAACAATTCATAAATAACACGATCGTTTTGTAACTGTAACATAAACTGTTCTCTATTTTAAATACGTTAAGTGTCCCATGACTTATATATGACCGGAGCGTATGTATAAATCTGAAAACGTGAAATTTAATCTCATGAAAAATTGCTGATAATTGACCCGAGGCAAATTTTAATTGTTCAACGGTTTAGTTGTTCTACAGAATTTAAACCTTTCTTATTCAAGAATTATTAAAATCTCAAAACCATCGCAAATATCAGTTTTTGTCACAATGACAGAAATTCTCTCCATACCCGGTAAACATTTCATTTAATTTCCTTCTTTAACAAATTAATGAAACGCGCCTGAACAATTATAATTATTAAAACGAATATCGCGTATAATTTAAATATTCGTAAAAATCGTACAATTATTCTTTCACATCTAACATTCGGTTCATTTTTAAAGAATTCTAATTTTAAAAAATAAGGCGCGTTGACAAAAATATCAATCATCCAATAATAAAATACTTTCATCTGGTTAACACTAGATTTACAGAGCTCAATTTCAATTTGAAAGATTTCTTACTTCATGCTGAAGAAAATGTATGCTCGAAATATAATTCAACACGTTACACGCCACGCCGATTTTGGTCGACTTTCCTTTAGACTATGTGCTGTAATAGTAATTCAAAAATATTTGGTCGCCAAAATAGTTAAGAATTTAAGAAAAAAATTGTAAAGACCAGCAAAGGAAAACGGTAACTTTGTTTAATGTGATTTAATAGAGCTCGTTAATGAATTATAAGTTATTATTTTTTGAAATTGATAGTGTCAGTCTTCGGAAACCAACGACGTATAAACAAAAATTTTAGCGTCGGTCCGCAGGGACCGGCGTGGCGCTTAACACTAAAACTACCAAAGGGGTCAAAATTACCACACTGTAGTTTCTTACAAAAATTCTATTAATCGACAGTGGTGTATTTTTAAGAATTTTTCGTGATTTATTGTAAGATATATAGATCGAGATTTATTTCACTTGCATTCTGAATTTTCTTCAGCTACCTATAATTTTGATTTCTTTGATAGAAGTATTAGGTTGTCCCAAAAGTTTCTTTCGTTTTATTAATAAGTAATGGATACACAATATTTTATGTTTTACGATATATTATTATTTTATACAGGATTCACTTTGCGCTATTTTTCCCTCCATCTCTCGTTTAACAAATACGGCTGAATGTTTATTTAAACATTGCTAGACGAAAGCATTGCGTGAAGATAACGGAAGGAACTTTAGGGACAAACTAACACATTTTAATCGTCGGTAGTTCTAGTGTTAACGTTAATTGCAACGTTAATTGCAACAGACACAGTAAACTAAATCTGCGTGAAAAAAAATCTACTCATTTCAAATAAAATTAACTAATGTTATTACATATAAATGTGCAGTTTAATATACCTATAAAAATGATCCAATTAATCCTCGTAAATCTAGTGTTAAATTTCACCGATAGGTCTGTTCATTCTTTTTTTTTTTTACGCAATTCTTTTAATTTTCTGGAAAGTAGGATGAAGCGTTTCATCAAAGAGTAAATATCCTCTCGAATCGCTTATGTCGTGTGCAAATTCGCGCGAGCAATGTCGCGAACCGTGACATATCCTGGTGCTCAGACGCGAAATGATAAATTCACTCCACTTAGCACTCGACCCGGAGAATTTGCCGCGGCTGTCATGCCTGGGGTTTCATAGCGGACGCAAAGAATCACACACGACTCGTTCTTTCCGTTGAAGCGTTTTATTCGTGTCGCGAAGCGCATATAGAGGCTGTGAAATTGTCACGATCGAGTCGATCTGGACGCTTTTGCTCATACAGAGTCTTCAAACCTCTGGAAACGTTTCAAATTGAACGAGAGATTTTTGTATCTGTGCAGGTATTCCAATAACACGCGTGGCTTTGATAGTGGAATCTTTAATGCAGTTTTTTTTACTGTTTTCTATTTCTTTTTTTTTTTCTTCGTTATTATCGTGGTGCTCTTAATATTAGGAGTTTAATGTTCAGTGATTTTTCATATTTTTATATTTATTTGTTTTCAAAATTGTTTGCGATTAAAATGATTGTTACCGAGCTTTCAAGTTGGATGGAATTGACGTGGTTCTGGTGTTAATAGTCGATGTTGGAAGGAAGGTTTAATTTGCGGAAGAGTAAAATCTAACTCGAACCTAACTCTAATGCAATGATTCTCCCCCCCCCATTATTAATATTAGGAATTTAATGTTCAGTGATTTTTCATATTTTTGTATTTTATATTAATCGTCGTAAAATTAAAAATAATTTAAAAAGATTATAATTTATATTAATTTCGTATTTTAATCGTCGTGGTTTTAGTGTTAATAATAGATGTTGGAAGAAAGGTTTAATTTTTGGAAGAATAAAACCTAATTCGAATCTAAACTTTTTAATGCAATCATTTCAACTATTTTTTTTTCTTTTCCATTATTATCGTGGAGCTCTTAATTTTAGGAGTTTAATGTCCAGTGATTTTTCATATTTTTGTATTTTATATTAATCGTCGTAAAATTAAAAATAATTCAAAGTAAATTATAATTTATATTAATTTAGTGTTCTAATCGTCGTGGTTCTGGTGTTAATAGTAGATGTTGAAAGAAAGGTTTAATTTGTGGAAGAATAAAACCTAACTCGAATTTAAACTTTTTAATGCAATCATTTCAACTATTTTTTTTTTCCATTAATATCGTGAAGCTCTTAATTTTAGGAGTTTAATGTCCAGTGATTTTTCATATTTTTATACTTATTTATTTTCAAAATTGTTTGCGATTAAAATGATTGTTACTGAGCTTTCAAGTTGGATCAAATCGTCGTGGTTCTACTATTAATAGTAGATATTGGAAAAAAAGGTTTAATTTGTGAAAGAATAAAACCCAACTGGAATATTCCATTCGAATTGCTAAATCACCTTCTGTTTTTAACATTTGCTCTAGCGTCAACGATGAATAAATTTATTTTCTAATCATAACATAAACTTTCTTTTATTTCAAATTTTTTAAATGTTCAATGACTCACGAACAATAGTATACGACAACAAAACTTTCGTTTGATTTATCGAAAAGATGCACGATGACAATGGTTACGGAATTAACCAGCTTTTTTTATGAACACAATAGAAGGGTTAATCAAAACTTACGTCAATCGAGCCGATCATTCGTCCAAATATCGAACTGTTAGAGGAACGTCAAAAACTGACCGGATGACAAATCACGACGTTTTCATCTCGAATAAACAATACCACGGAATAGCTAGCACGCCATAAAGTTCGGTAATCACCGCAAACGGTGAAAGAACTGGCTCATGGCGACGATGGCTCGCGAGAAACGGAAGTGACCGGTGCAGAGCATAAAGCGTGGACGATTTATTGTTTGAATCAGTGTTTGGACGCGGTTGTCGATCTTTTTTCGCCAGTTGTAAACGCGTCAGAGTTATTTCATTCGAACTCAACTGAATTTCAGCCGTTCTCGCTTGTGTGTTCGAGATTTCAATTAAGGGTTCTATCGCTAACGGTGTTCGATGCCTGGGGATCTCATATTTATACGAAACTGTTTGTTTTTTACTTTTGTTCCACGTAGCTCGAGACTTTCTGCTCGTTGAAAAACGAGAGATCGATTGAAGTTAGCCGATAGTCGAAGAGTTGGAAAAATATTTTTTTTCTTTTTAAATTGTGACTGCTGATATCGCTACTTTTTTTATTTATTTATAATATACTACTGATACTTCTTTTTTATTTACTTTTTTAACCCTTTGCACTCGAAGACTTTTTTAAGTTTCAAAGGACTATTGCGAAAAGTTAGTGCTCTTTTGGGAAGTAAAAAAGAAAATTATAAATGTTTACGATTTCTTATTTATTTGGATAATTTACTTTTATTTTAAGATAAAGGAAGTGTTTGAATTGATGAAAATATAGAATCTAATTAAAAACATAATCTCTGAAGAAAATTATGCGTGTCGCCATAGCGGCGCCAGCCGAGTGCAAAGGGTTAAATTTGCTTTTGGTAGTTTCGATTATTGGAAAATGTGTCGAATTTCGGTGATAGATTCGAGGTTGAGACATTATCGAAATGTTTTTAGGAAAAATTGAAAATATGTTAAAAGAAATAAATTTCAGGTGTTGTTCAGCTGTTTGTTAATTTATTTTGTTATTTGGATTTATAAGTATCGATTACAGAGGGCGCGTTATAAAAAAGCAAATAGGTATGTCAATTTTATGTTGAAAATATATAGGAGAACGAAATATGAAAATAATTATTCAGTTTACAAGAAAATTAGACGTCACGTAATTCAAATTGTTGGAACGATATTTTAAGTTATATTTGATGAGTATAATTATATATTTTTAGAAACGTAGTTGGGATAGACTACTTAAAAATTGCCATATTATTAGTGACAATATTTTTTTTCCTAATGAAAACACATTTCCAATTATTTTAACAGTGATCGGTATAATGCGTTTAAATCATAGTGAAATTGATGTTTTGAATTTTAATCTCGTTTCAAATTGGTTTCAGTGCTTTATAATAATTCTCTTAATATATTTGCGATATTGTATTGTAATAATTCTCATAATACGAAGTTTAATAACCGGTTTATTTATTTAACCGTGCAAATTATTAATTCCCTTTCTTTGAAACAAACAAAAATTATATCTTATAATTAACTGAATTATGCTGCATATAATTAAATTGTTCATAAATAGTATCTCCTTTGAAATAAAATGTCGATTTTTTTTCCCTATATATATTTTTTTTTTTCTTATTTTTGTCAACATTCCGATGAAATGATTGAAAGAAATATTTACTTGTTTTCTGATAACTGATAAATATAAAATTATATCTTAACACTTGACTTTCGTTTTGCTTACGATTAGGAATTAGTAAATATTTTATCATTTTTATGTTACTTGTATCATGTATTCAAAATAAAAATCTTATTTCTTTTTTAATAAATACTATGAACTACAGTAAGCAGTAACCTACATAAATAACACTCTAATCGCACAGGAACTGAATTTTCTGTCCCAAAAATTGCTGTTACCCTGTCGACTAATCGTTGACCTATACTACTTAAATTTCACGCGGACAAAACTTATTCGTACTTTACACTAATCTTAGCAGTCATTCGTTATTTTTATTTACTGTATAGATATTTATATTTATCATTTATGAAATATTGAATAGCTTTATAGTTATAATTTTACAGTTACTTAATATTTATTAAACTTTCCTAACTTTACTGGATAAGCAACTGAAGCGATAGCATTACAAACTAATTCAACGAGAGAAAACTAAGAACTAAAATTTGAAAACTAAGTCAGATGTTGAGATATAACTGTGTATTAATTATCAAATATATAAATATTTCTTTCAAACATTAAATTAGAAAAAACATATATTTTAGTATTATAAAAAAAAAATATATAGGAAACATAGGAACATTTCATTTCAAAGAAGATACTATCTATGAACAATTTAATTATATGCAGCATAATTTAGCTAATTTTAAGTCATCATTTTTAAAAAAAGGGAGTCATAGATTGTACAATAAAATAAATAAACTAATTACTAAACTCCGCATTATGAGAATTATAATGCTATTAGATGTTCTTGAACTTTCGCCAGAAAGTCTTCTCGTCTTTTTTAAACGTGTTACGTTCACATTACAAAATTTAAAAACAATTTTATGTACAAGAACAAAACTTGATTGAATCATATATTTTCATATTTTTTAACAATTTTGTGACCTCTTTAACACGTTGACTGTTGTACGAGTCACACACTCATCGAATTTTTCGTTACCGAAAAAACGCAATTATTTGCCCCGTATTGACATTGCTATTATTTTTTAATATTTACAGTTTTTTTGTTATTTCTCGCACTACTGTATAAACTTCATATATTTAGTTAAATGCTCAAAACTAAACATAAAGTTTTCCCATACCAAATACGAAAATCTTCCAAAGAAGCTACCACAGTAAACGTGCTGAGATACTTTCTTTAATTTATTTCGAAGAACTGCTCGTTCTTTTTCAGTCAGAATTTCATTTAGTTGGATTTCAATGGTTTGTAGGTTTACCTAGGTTTTCTAATTTGTTTCCGTGAAGAACCTGAATAAATGAAAATCTGATAGGACCAAGTAGAAGGAATACAGTGGATGAAGCAATACCTTCCATCCAATTTCAATCAGCTTCTACCAAGTCGTCAATGAAACATTGTGAAGCTTTTCTTATTAGCTCCTTGATGTCAGACTCCGTACTTCCTACGAACTATGCCTGTATACATAGTAACATAAATTACATATCCAATGCATTTCGTAATTTAACAATCGAAAATAAGAATCTTAAAACATTTCACGTATTATTCGATTTATACTAGTAAAAATACAGTTTGCCATATTTTTATTAGTCGCACAGTTGAAGATGAATTTCTGCATTATGTGCAATTTTTATCTTACAAGAAATATTACGGAGTTGACACACGCTGATTTTTATGAAACTTTAATACCATATAGATCTCGAAAAAATATTAGACGCGTATTTTTTTATACCATCGTTCGCTTTGAAGTGGCGATATCAGCCCTCAAAGTAGCGGACGAAAAACTTATTTGACACTGTATCTAACAAACTATTGGAGATTGAAAGAAAGTTTAAACGTACGGTTTTCTCTATTTTTTAATGCCAAGTCCAGCTGTGTAACAAGTTTTCAAAGAAATTAATTAGTTCAAAAATTTTTACATTCTAGTTTGAAGGCTGATATCACTTCAAATCCCTTACCTTCAGAGCTGATATCACCATTTGAAAGTGAACGATAGCCGATGTAAAAAAATACGTGTTTAATATTTTCTCGAGGTCTGTATCGTATTAAAATTTCATCAAAATCGGCGTCTGTCGACTTTTTAATATTCCTTGTTAGACCTAGAATCAAGGAGTTAAGTGAAACAAATAAATTCAGCTAACCCTTATTCTTTTGTTTTCGACTATAACATCAAAAGGATAACTTTTGTGTTTTATTTGCGTCCACGAAATAAAATGTGTGACATATATTATGTGAATAAAGACTGACATCTATTTTCATGTATCGCGTTAAAAAAAAAAAAAAAAAAAAAAAAATCGAGAAGACTTTCTAACCGATCCAATGATTTAACCCTCTATAGCCCGAATTTTGTCTGCTTATTGGAGAAAAAATTACGATTCATTACAGTTTTTCACTGTGATTTAAAAATGTTTAAATTAATAATTACTGTAGATGGATCGTGGTGTCGCTACAGTAATACAGTAATCAAATTTAATAGTGCAGTGATAACTAAACAGAATTAATTTTTTTAAATATAGATACATCAGTTTATAACTTTTAACCCTTTCACTACGGTGCTCTCGGAATTGAAAGGGTTCTTGGTATACTAATCTATACAGTTTTTGTTGATATAATTAAAATATACGTAACAAAATTTAACCCTCTGTAGCCCGAATTTTGTCTGCTTATCGGAGAAAAAATTACGATTAATTACAGTTTTTCACTTTGATTTGGAAATGTTTAAACTACTGTAGATGGATCGTGGTGTCACTACAGTAATTTAGTAATCAAATTTAATAGTGCAGTTATAACTAAACAAAATTAATTTTTTAACCCTCTAGAGCCCGAATTTTTAATCCCAGCGTGCCCCAAAGAGTTAAACGAAATTCGATATTCGTATTGAAGAAGCATTCAGGTGTTCAGCGCGACGAAAAGTTTACCTGGCACGATATGATATTTATGCAAATTCATTTGATAAACTTATTTATCGCCGGTCAGATGTATCGCGAACGGTGTATCCAGTATTCGTTTGTTTTCGACAGCTTGCTTGCCCCGATGCTGTGAAACACAAGCTTCCAGGTAAATGTTTGCTGGACGATTAAACTAAAAATACCATGCGGAAGCATGGGTGAATTATTCACGTTACTATTTAATCATCGAACGAATCGAATAAATGTCCGATAAGTTTATCGATGTAGTAAAATTTTTAATGAGAAATAAATGTCTCTCGAATCGAGCTTTTGTGAAACGCTTGCACGAGCAGATACCGATTTTTCGAGTTAATTATTTATGACATTGATCGCATCATCCTTTCGAAACAGTGATTTCGATATAAAAAAAAAATGAACGTCGTTTCGCGACGTCGTTGACAATTTAAGGACCTTAGTTACTTTTCCTGCCTCGAAATTGTATTATAGAACACGATCTTCGATGCCATTTAAATCTTCCACAGTGTGATCAGAAATTATATAATATTTATTACTAATATTATATGTTCATATTTAGAAATTTCTTTCTGTGTTATTAAAAATATACGGAATTTATTGTACCGTATTTGACGAACTGTCCGAGTTTCTTTCGTGTTACGATGCGAGGGGGGTTAAATCATCTACTTGATTATTAGGTGAGGCTGTAAGTAACGTCGTTCCTTGACGCTAATTTTAAATGCAAAGTATTAATACTTAAATTCATTTTTAATCGCGAATGTATTAGCCACTGTTCTCTATAATTTTTTTTCATCAAATTGTTTTTGGATTCCTTTAAAAAATTTTGGACGCTTTGAATTAAACGTCTCTTTCGATACTGATATCAGATACTCGCCATTGTTGAATTTTTTAGCGATTAAAAAATGCTGTAATGGTTGAAGTAGATGACGATTGATTATAGAGTTCCCAATTTTGATTTTTAACATTTTCTCTAGTTGTCCAAAGTTGCCATCAGGGCACTGTTAGAGTACACGCAGCAAAGACGACTTTAGAATAAATTAAAAATATGAAGATACTTTGAAATAGGAATTCAAAAATCGTTTAAAAAAAGATGTGAAACGATCATAGGAAGCGATGATTGAGCGGCGATTAAAAATAAATCCCTGTGTTAATATTTTACGCTGAAAGTTAGTGTCGAGGAACAACATTTATCAAATTCTATCAATTTCGCTATATAACATTATGCGATAGGAATTTTATTGTATCATTATACCATACAGAAAATACTTTTTTTTTTTTAGAAACGTTCGTACTTCGAGTAGTCCGTAACATGAATTTTTTTTAAGCGAACAATGTACATATTAGCTTCTCTACTTCCCTATCGAACCTTTTACTTCCCTCGTTCTTTAATTGCGAGAGAGGACCATCGATCATTAAAGCAATAAAGGTAGCCACTTAATCGAAGGGGAAAAGATGAAAGCGGAGTCAGAGATATTTCATGGTTCAGTTCCACCCACTTTTCGAAGGTTTCACGATTGGCTGGAGTATAAATTTCAATGATGTGCACTCGTTTAAGCGTGAAAGGTCTGCTTAAAAGCGATGTCTAGCGACATCATAACGTTTCAGACGATTTGTTGTGCGTACGGACACATGCGTCTCTATCAGATACAATTGTTTCAATTCTACGGCCTAATTAATTGCACTCTGTATCCAGTGCAAAGTGACAAGAGTTTCTCCAAAATACGACCTTGTTCCTCTAATTTATAATCGCAGCTGTACCATACCAACCTATCTTCATAAATTCGTTCCTTTCTAATGAACCAAAGCTATATCATAAATAATGAAATAAAAGAAAAAATCGTATTTTATTGTAACTCTTGAAGCATCGCAAGAACATTTCCAGTTGTACCAAACTCAGAGAACAAAACGAATAAAAAAAAAAAAAAAAGAAAAAAAAAATGTGATACAAACAACGAAGAACGAATCGAACGATCAGATGAATTTGGCGTTCGGTTATCGAGCGCTGCGCAAGATTTCACGAGGTCATTATTAGAGTGCATGGATATTACGAATATCGAATAACGACTGGATGGAAACACGTACCAGCAATGTTCCACGAACCAGTCGCGTGGTATCGCACAAAGGGTGTACGCATAACAAATCGGCGAACGCAATCTCGGCACACGAATTGGCTCTAAATGTGTTGGACATTATACGTACCCTGGTGTCAGCATTAAAACCCCTCTGATAGAGGAGGGACGCTACGATGGGCTGATGTCGCTTGCCGGTGTTTCTTGCTTTCACGGGCTTATAACTACGGAACGTATCGAGCGAGCTTTCACTATATTATATATATACATATAGATATTATATACGTGCACACGTATACGATATATATAAATTACCATGTGCGAGAAGCGAGCTTAATAGACGAACAGATAGAAAGAAAAAAAAAAAGAAAAGAAAAGAAAAAAGAAAGTAAAGAAAACGCAGAAAAAAAAAACAAGAAAAGAAGCACACGAAGGAGGAAGATATCGTGACCCACCAAACCCCCGCCCCCCGACCCCCTCGGGAATATATACAATACATATATGTACTATTTGCCCAACCCCCAACCCTCAAAACCTACTCGTGGNGATAGCGGACGTAGGGGAACAGGATGACCGAGTACACAATGACCCAGAATATACTTATACATGTCTCACACACAGATACATCGACGAGTCAAAGCAGGGACCACGTGATTATGTCTGAGCTGGAAATTGCGATTTCGCATGGAATACATATCAACGTCGCTCTACTATCGACTCCGCACCGATCATCCTCGACGATCCTATCGCAAAAGAGTCCTTTAATACACCATCGAACCCTGGTTCCCAGACTTTATTCCTCTGCTGTCTGCTTTTGAATTTTTCTTATTTTTTACTTGCATTTTTTTTTTT
>SMSQ01023951.1:0-10225 GCA_019453375.1 Ctenoplectra terminalis
CCTTGCGCATACGATAATGAAGGCGTTATAAAAACTGAACAGCTTGAGTACCGTGCAGATACTTTTTTTTTTCTTACGTTTGTATTAAAAAAATAATGCTTATCTAATATTTATTTATACAAAAGTAAAAAAATAATTTTTCCTAGTGGCTGATTTATGTATTAATTAGTTTTTTTACTTTTTTTTTTTTCTTTTTTGTTCAAACGATAACATAAACATACAAATTTTACAGTCGAAAATTACAGTCGATTTTTTTTATCGAATTTTTTATCCATGTCAATTGTCACACAAAATACTATTTGTAATCTTTTAACTGGATTTGATGGTATGTCATTAACGTAACATTTATCCAGTAAATATGAATGCAAACATGATTACGTTTTATTAGCTGTTTAATGCACAGTCGTTGTACATGTATACCTTAATCAATGCACGATTAGCAAAGAAATTTCCTTTGTTTGTTTTCTAACAAAGAGGATTGTTTACCGATAACTAATTTAAACGAAAATTAATAATTAAAAAAGAAAAGATTATTTTTTATCAATCACTTCATTATTCATAAATATTATTTTCATTACAAAATAATTATTTTTAACAATTATTATTAAAGCGGAAAATATTTTTTATAATTTTTATCGATGTAAATAATAAGTTAGGCAAAAAAAAAGTTTATCTTATAATGTATGACTGTACCAAATTACGTGACACAGGCATTGAAATTAATTAATAGTAAGCTACGAGTAGCCTTCGAAATAACTTAATTCAGAGAAAGGTGAATCGAATATGAGAAATTTTCAAGGTTGCCTCCCTACACATCCAGGAATCGATTATGCTCGTATTAAGTTGATAACGACTTGTTACAAATTATAAAACAGGTTCCGATATTATCGCGATGCTTCATCAAAAATTTTCTATAATTAGATGCATCGTTCCATTATTGAAGAGTATCTTAAAGAAATATATTCTTGAATGATATTACGATAAAGTATTTATTCTAATTTATTGGCATAACGACCAACGTCTTGTTGTTCACATTTCGTAACAGAGTACCGGTAAAAAAATTTGCAACCACTTATTTACATCGTACTCGTACAAAATCCTCTAATTTATTTATCAATTTTAATTTAATACCGTAGCTATTAATATCAGTTTCTGATCAGAAATTTTTGACCGAAACATTGTTCAAGGTATCACAATTTTAAATTCTTGTTTTTAAAAATTGGTAATAAAATCTCCATTTTTTTTTTCAAACGAAATTTTCCTTATTATCCAAACTGTACTCCAATCATAAATAAATCATATAAATCATCATAAACTTGACTAGTTTAGAATAAAAAAAAGCTACATATATTATATGTTATGAAACAAATCTATCACCTATTTATTATTTATGTCAAAGAGAATTACAAATCATATTTACCTTTTAAGATCTTTCAATAAAAAGTTTGTTTCAAAGTTACAAGTGTTCAATAACTAGTCGACAGGACTGTATATACCACAGAGCATCTAATTGTAGGAATTTTTACAATTTCGCTTACATTGGTAGCCAACAAATTTGATAAATATTCGTGTCCAGTCATCTCGATATAAATTCTGGTTATTCGAACGAAGAGTTGTAAGCGGTAAAAGAAATCAATGAACTCTTATTATGTGAATGACCTAGGTTTTCGATCGGTTGGCCTCCAGTCTCTTAAGATAAATGGAATTCCATCATGACTCCAAACATGTAATCACTAATATATTATAATGTTCTCGATCAATTACCATTTTTTAAATTTAATTCTAATTTTTTTAGTTTATAAGATTGAGAATTATCAAGTTTAAATTGCATACAATATTTGAATGTTTTTCATTTAACACACTACTAACACTAGAACTACCGATTAAAGTGTTCAAACCTATTTCAAGCAAAGAATTCAAAATGATAACAATAAAAAAAAATATATAAAATGCAAGGGAAATAAATACTTATTCACACTCGTTACAGAAAAACATAATTAATTCTTAAAATTGCATCGTTATAAATTTATAGAGTTTATACGAGAAATTGCAAACCAGTCGTTTTGATCATCTCGGTAGTTCTAGTGTTAAAGCAATGAGTAATTGTCGTTAACACGCGTAACATCTGAAATAATAATAAGGAAAAGAGTTACTCTCGGCAAACGTAGCATTAAAATCTGAAAATTTAATTTCACAACTTGGCAATTCGAAGAATTGGAAAGGATCGATCGGAATTTATAGTCGGTTTGGAATTCCCGAAAACAAAGTGGAATTTTCGTAACGTAAGTTGTTTTCTTTGGATAAAACTTGTTTTAAAATTGCAAGACGAGTCATAGTATTTCCCCGGTTGGTTTCGAGTACATCACGCGATATTTACCTGTATTATGAGCTGCAAACGAGCCTGCGGATCGACTTCTTTCTTCTTTCTAATCAACACGAAAATATTTCCAAGGTTGTGGCAGCTGAGCAACAGCTTGTAAATTAAAACCTTTCCCATAAATCCGGTGCCGCCAGTGACGAAAACATTTCGGCCCTGAAACCACTCGGACACCGATGGTACGTCTGTTGCCATTTCCGGAAGTGCTGTACAACAAAGGAGACGACAATGAGACGAAGGCAAAAAAGCGGTTGGACGTGTTCTTAAAGGAGATCTGCACACGTTGTTGTTTCACTTTTCATTCGATAGTCATTTTTAGTGCAAACATCCTAAGATTGGATCGTTTTATTTATAATATATTCAGAGTCACCTTGAAAATTGAGAAATCATTTTTAGTCGAGAGTAAAATTTCGAGAAAGTGTTACCACGGAAATAATTATTTAACTGATGATACCTAAAATGATATTCGACTAATAGTGTTTAATTTTTAAGCAAGATTAATTATAGAAATAATATTCACCTAAAAGCGATTTATTAACTTCTATTATTAGAAATAATATTTGTTCAAAATAGTGCGAAAAAAAGAAAAGAAAGAGAAAAAAAGAAAAAAAAAGAAAAAAATTACGGAACTCCTAGCGATATTAAAATTAATTTTTCTGAAATGCAAAACAAAATTTCCGTTCGTAGAAATGTATACAATCTCGGTTATACTCGATTGGAATACAATGGTTAATTAAAAATACGCAATCTATCCATCAACGTCTTCCCATCGTGCTCGCAAATCATAAATTACAATTTCATTTTCACTTTACATATCAGAACGTTCGAACCCAATTAATGTTACATCCAATTGTTACACGGTACACAAAAATATTATTAATACGATTAACTTTCGATCGGTTAACTTGATAACATGAATTCGAAAATTGGAATGCAAAGAAGCTTAAGACAAAAGCATCGACAGGATGTAACACATTTTTTATTATCTATAGCAGAATCATTTGTAATTTAATATCACGTTTATAAATTTCAACAAATTTTTTCCCACCATTCTTTACGGAAAATTATTCTTTACATGAAAATGCTGCAACTCTCGTAGAAAATATTGATTCTGCGTTGGAGTAGCTTTATATCTTGTTCGTTCGCACGTATCGGTGGTAATAATTTATCCATGGTGTTATGGATAAGATAAAAATGCAAGATACATGTCCCAGTCGCGAAGTTCTATTAATAAATCAAATAGAAGATACTTTAGGAGACATATGTAAACCATGCACCATCGTTATTCATGAAATAGCAGAGATACGTGATAGACCGAACGTCTTCTCGCGTTATTAGCAATTCAGGAGCTGTGTAGTGTATTCGAAACGTGTTGCCAGTATTTTTTGGAAATCTTACCCTCTACATACTACCATTCGTGCTTGGAATATCATTAAAGGTAACAAAGAACAATACAGTTCTGCATCTTTTTTTTCTTCTGTATCATTAATCTCTTGGTGCAGTGAGAAGTTACTAATTTTTCACACCACATCCTCAATTTTCTTCCTTTCTTTCTTTCTTTCTTTTTTTTTTTTTTTAATATTAGAACTACCGGTGATTGCAGTATATTTTTTTACCAAAGAAATCAAAATGAAAGGAGTGTTAGAAATCTGTACTGCATGTACACCTTGAAAACACGAAAGTGTTAAAAATGTACATTAAAGCTGTAATTTTTGTTTAATTTAGAATATTTTTATTTAATTATTGAATACCAAAAACCAAAAATTTATACATCAGATAACAGAGAACTGTCGTAAGAGGGCAAAGCAAACCCTTTTAAAAGCAGCTCTTATGAGTCATCAGTGATGTCGTCTTTGAATTCGGAGCGTTACATGAAAAAGTAACGATTTTCGTTAGGCAAAAAAAAGAATGCCCCCCATCTGTAAAACACTTTCGTGTTAAAAAATGTATAATGCGAGAGAGACGAACCTTTATTCATATTTTTAACAGTGACAAAAAAATTCTCCAAAATGTAAGGTAAAATACATCAGGTTGTCCAAAAAGTTTCTTTCGTTTTATTAATAAGTAATGGACGCGTAATATTTTATGTTTTACAATATACTATTATATTATATCGGACCTATTTTGCTCTGTTACCATTATTCATCTCTGGTTTAACAAATAAGGCTGTATGTTTGTATAAATATAGCCAAGACAAAATTAACGCGTGAAGATAACGAAAGAAACTTTCGGAACAAACTGATATATTTTACCGTGGTACATTTTGGAGAATTTTTTTGTCACTGTTAAAAATATGAATAATCGTCTCTCTCGCATTATACATTTTTTTAACACTCCTTTCATTTTGATCGGCTAAAACTACTGGCATTTAAAATTTACCTATTTGTACCAAAGAAATAAGAATAATAAATATTTGAGAACATCTATAATGCAGGAGAAACAAATTTTAAAATCAAAGAAAATACTGAAAAATGCATCGTTAAAAATTGTTAAATAAGTTCTAGTATCGTATCAATTGTACATCTGTGGTTATTAGTGTTGGTAGACTGAAATCATCATTGTGGGGATTATATTTTGTTATAAAATATCGTGTAACATTTTTGTTGCAGTGATAAAAATTTGCAATTTTATTTTAATTACATGATATTGTTTTAATTTTTAACTATCTAAGAATATATTATTCGAGTTTCGCAGGAGCCGTTTCTTCGTGGAATAATGTTTTCGATATTTCGGTTCCCTGTCATCCTCATTTCACTTTTCTACCTAATCATTTACCCAATCATTCCGGAAATGACACAATAGCGAAACGAATTCCCTGTGCGTACAACGGCAACATTGATTGTCAATTACTGTAAATTTCACTTTAACGACTGCGGCGATAACTCGTCGCATTTTCAAGCTTTTCCTATGTGAAAATATATCTTTAGCTTTATTGCAAATTCTTGTCCTCTACATTTTTTTAAACACGTCACTGTTCTTCAGTTTTTATACTCTTCAAAATTTTGGTCCTTCAACTACCGTAATATGATTTATCGAATTAATTTATTTTACAATGCTACGTCTAGTGTTAGCACGAAGCAACGAAACTTTTAATTTGCTCATTTTTCAACGTAAATTCCATCAACAGAACTAGCTTTCCTTCTATCAATAATATTCATCAAGTTAATTGATTACAAAAAAGAAAGAAAGTCGAACGATTCGATCATCGTGGCAATAATTTCACTCAATCATATAATTCATAAAAATTGCCATCAGTAACAGAATCAATAAGCTTTTATAACTTATAAATCATTCCGATCCATACATCAATCCCTATCAATGCACTCTATAATCTCTTAATTCCTTAATTCACACCCATCACCCTTTCCAATTTCCCTAACGTAAACTCTAACACACACTCTAGATCCCAATTCCATTTTATCATACTTCAATACGTACCTATCGCAAACGTCGATGAACGCGAAAAAAATCTCCACCAGTCACAGTCTAATAATACCACCGTTTCACCACTCTTCAAACCTTATCAACCTACTAACGATATTAAAAAAAAAAAAAAAAAAAAAGAAAGAACACTAAATATTAGTATTTAAGCTCGAGCAACCAGTCGCGACGACAAAGCCAAGGAACGAAACCCTCGATCACGAGTGAGGAACAAGAGGCTCTGTCGGAGTCGCGTGCACGCTCGCTTAGTCGACACTCGTCTGACGGGAATTTATATTTCGTCCTACGAGGCAGAGCTATCGATAGGGAATTGCGTGTATGGTTGGTGGAAGTAATACAGCGAGGTCATAAGCTAAATCCCTTAACTAGCAACTAAATGACACTGCAGAATCCAGAATCGTATACTATCCTTTATTTTTTCCACCTGTCGGACATTACAAGTTCATTCTATTTTTACATATTTTTTTTAGAAAGATGATCAGTTACGCGCGTCTAAAATTGTTCTTCCACGTCGAATGCGACAAAAAAAAAGGAGAAAAGAAAAATGTTTAAAATATATTGTAAGAAAACGTTAGACAACCGTGTTGTACATTGTCGACATGCGCCTATACATGCGAGGATTGTGGGTGTGTGCGTTTCTCATTTGTTTCTGAGATGGGTGATTTGGGCAGTCTCCATTGTGCCACCAAAAGAAACGCACGCATATACTTTGTACATCTTAAATAATATAATTAAGGGTGATAATATATGTATATACTATTTATTATCCCGAATCTTCTGTCATATATATTGCCACGCGAAAGAGAAATATTATCGAGATACCTTTGATCAGTCCTGAACGAGATCACGAACACTTGCCTTTCTATAAATCTATCAAATCCTTTGCACCGATCACCACAAACGCAGGTACTTCAACGTCCCTGTCGACTTTGCAATCTCACTATATTCGTTTCAGTAACTGTAACTGGAAGATCTGTAACCCTTTCAACCGAACATTACGTAGCCGTCCCGAGAACCAACTATCCGTGTTCGCACGATCCAGCTACATTTTATCCAACTGGATAATTTTCATTTTTTACTTTTTCTCTCACTTGTTGCGTGACTAGACTTATTTGCCACAGAAGTCGTCTTCGCAGCCCGGCTCTCAGGGCCGTTTCTTTCAGCCAGATTACTGGATCGAGCCTTCGGAATTGAATCGGCGTGCTCGGAGGCTGGATTGCGCAGCGAGTCGTTTGTTTCCGTTAGCGCTGGTTGGATAAAACAGGTTACGAATTTTTCTTTGGCTCCGATTACTTCGTAATTCTATCCTCGTTTTGGCTGTTTTACAGCAGTTNGAGAAAAGAAAAATGTTTAAAATATATTGTAAGAAAACGTTAGACAACCGTGTTGTACATTGTCGACATGCGCCTATACATGCGAGGATTGTGGGTGTGTGCGTTTCTCATTTGTTTCTGAGATGGGTGATTTGGGCAGTCTCCATTGTGCCACCAAAAGAAACGCACGCATATACTTTGTACATTTTAAANTCACGAACACTTGCCTTTCTATAAATCTATCAAATCCTTTGCACCGATCACCACAAACGCAGGTACTTCAACGTCCCTGTCGACTTTGCAATCTCACTATATTCGTTTCAGTAACTGTAACTGGAAGATCTGTAACCCTTTCAACCGAACATTACGTAGCCGTCCCGAGAACCAACTATCCGTGTTCGCACGATCCAGCTACATTTTATCCAACTGGATAATTTTCATTTTTTACTTTTTCTCTCACTTGTTGCGTGACTAGACTTATTTGCCACAGAAGTCGTCTTCGCAGCCCGGCTCTCAGGGCCGTTTCTTTCAGCCAGATTACTGGATCGAGCCTTCGGAATTGAATCGGCGTGCTCGGAGGCTGGATTGCGCAGCGAGTCGTTTGTTTCCGTTAGCGCTGGTTGGATAAAACAGGTTACGAATTTTTCTTTGGCTCCGATTACTTCGTAATTCTATCCTCGTTTTGGCTGTTTTACAGCAGTTTGCTCGTTGATTTGATTTTTTTTTTTTTTTCTTCCGTTTTAATAGACAATGCGACATGTTCTACGAGAGAGAAAAAGTTGTCCTGAAAACAAAAAGAACGATGTTAACCCTTTGCGATTTTACGCGACTTACGATTAGAATTTACATAATCAATAGAAGTTGTACTCCGTTTGTCCATCGATGTATTGTTTTAGCCGATGTAAAATAGTTTGCAGAAATTGTTAGTTGGTGTTTGCTTTGGCGCAACGAGAAATAGTATTCGTGTGTAATTTTTGTTTTTGTAAGGAAAAATCCGGTTATACAAGATTAAGGTGCTTGGCTGGGGTTTTACAGGCATTCCAAAGTGGTAGCTGACTCCTTTCGAGGGTTCAGACGTTCTTTGTCGAAGTTGAATATATGTGTTTAACTAGTATGATAAGGTAGAATTCTTTTCTGCGTATCATTGTAGAATACTGTTTGAATTAATATTCGATTGAAAAATATATTTATTAATTTAATAAGATATATTTATTAATTTATTCTACAAATATATTTATTAATTTAATAAGATATATTTATTAATTTATTCTCATTATGTGTTTTAATTCGTACTTTTTTAATGCGGAATATATAAAAAATAAAGAAGTTTGTATTTTGTATATAAAATTTTTATACAAACTTATTTTGTACGAATTAGAATTATTTTTCTGGTAAATATACAATAATTGATTAATTATTTTACAACCATACAATTATTTGATATAAAAAACAAAAGTTCCTCTTTTATTAGATCGAAATTTGCAATTGTTTTTGCATCTCCTTATTTACAAGCAACAAAATTAATTCGCTAAGCTGAATGGCATAGCCAATCAGAAGAAAGTTCATTGAATTCCACGCACGAGTATCCGAGTCATAAAAGTACTCGAGGAACAAATTCTTCAGCTTCGAACGAACGAGAAAACCTTGATAACGTTTAACATTTCAAAAACTTGAGCATTTGCAGAGTTAAGAAAATGATTCGACGTTTTTGTTGCACGTAAAGGACAATATTCTTTTCGCGATAATTTTTTTTTTTTTTATAATCTTTTTGTATATGTATCTTATAAAATTCAAGATTATTTTTCAACCTTGAATCGATACAAGACCTTTATGATACTTGCAATTAACACTTTTGAAGTTTAAAGATTTTAAATGTCAGAAGTGACAATGTACTTTCATTGCATTTATAAAACATATCACAGCTTTGAATTTTTTACCATCGTTACTTGTTGTTATTTTTTTTTCTTTTTTATAAATCTATTAGATTAATGTTTCTAATTTTTCATCTGTATTCAATTTTTCACGATGAAAATTCTTCCCTTCTATTTCATTTAACTGAAACATAAGTGTCGCGTTTCGACACACCTCTTAGCGATGAGAAACTTTCTTTTTCATTAATCTTCTACGTGACGTTCAATGTGACTACTGTATTACAATGCACTTTATAATGGTAATTATGGTTGCGAAATGAACATGTTTAAGTATGAATAGTTAAGTACTATGTTTTTGAATTCAATTTTCAATTAGTTTTTTGTTTTATATGCGAGTTTAACGTCGCACGAATTGTTGGGTTATTAGCAACGACTTAATAGATATTTTCTGTATATTGTTTTACAATATTCTGTTGAATAATTTGGTTTCCTTTTCTATGTTTAATATTTAATGATTAAAACATTTTTTTTATTTATAATTGCAACAAAAATTTAGACTCAAAGGTAACAAGAAGTTGATAAAAAATTGTAAATAATAGATTGAGAGAAAAAGGAATATGTGGTATAATGTATATACGCAAAATAATTATTTTATGAGATACAAGTTTATTACAAAAAATTGTAAACAGAAAACTTTATCTGAAAATTGTAACAGAACACTTTTTTAAGATTTTCGATTTATAAAACAAATAAAGTAATTTCCTTATTAAAAAGGATTATTATATCACTTTGGTTTTTTTCATTACAACGTAACATTGATTAAACAAATGATACATTTTCTTCTAACGTATATTAAACAGATTTATAATGTAGTTCGGAAATAGTAAAATATTTTAAGTTGTATTTAAATTATATGTATATATTATAATCCTCTTTAATACAAAGCGATATTATATTAAACTATTTAAAAAATTAAATATTTTATAATAATACTTAAACAACTTTATTTCCCAACACCGTTTCCAAGGGAGAGTGTGCGGAAATGTTCTTCAATGTACTTTTGATGAATTGTACGTATTTCATATAAATCGCTTATGTAGTTTATAACTGATCGAAAAGAAGATACGTAATCGGAACGACTAAACCAGTCTTGGTCCAAGTACTGGAAACAGCAGTTTTTACTATCCACCAAATAAGTCCCAATAGTACAGCTTGCAAACCCA
>SMSQ01023955.1:1108-12030 GCA_019453375.1 Ctenoplectra terminalis
TGTTATGCGTTAACGCTTCTTAAGCAGGCTAAACTGATGCTCGAGAAAGGTCACAATACGAGCCGAAGTGTAAATACCTCAGATATAGACACTTTTCCACGATACTGCTGTTGTGGAAATAAAATCTAATACCTTTTCCCTTTTACAGATATTATAAACATATATTATTTAATAATAATCGATAACAGTTACAAAATTATATTGCACGAATTAACAACAGTTGAATAGAAATCCTTGCATCTTCAACTGTGGGTTTGTTCCAAGGAATGTAATAATACCACGCCTAAAAATAAATAGCATATTGTAAACAAAAAATTTAATTATTATAAATATTCATCTTGAATCAATATCTAATAAGAAAATACTAACAACTCTAAAAATCCTCCATGGTATGATACTATCTACTTACGAGCCTGGCTCGTCATGTTTATGTTTGGGCCGACTATCTATTCACGAGCCCGGCTCGTCATATTCATTTCTGAGCCAAAATTTTCATCACAAGCCAGACTCGTTAAAGCACGGGAAGGGGTTAACCCTCTATAACACAAATTTTGTCTGTTTATCGGAGAAAAAATTACGATTGATTACAGTTTTTCAGTTTGATTTGAAAATGTTTTAACTAACAATTACTGTAGATGGATCGTGGTGTCACTACACTAATACAGTAATCAAATTTAATAGTGCAGTGATAACTAAAGAAAATTAATTTTTTAAAATATAGATACATCAGTTTGCAACTTTTATGTCACACGGTCCCATAAAGGGTTAAAATGCGTGCCCTGATACCTCTTATCCAAAGTGACGCTCACTCGCCAGTTGGCTACGTCCGCAAAGGGTTAAATTTCTGGAAATAATTTTTGCAAGCTTCAAGTTTATTAAAATTGCCATTGAAACAGTTTTATAAAAACAGGAATGAACAATAGTCAGACAGTTCACTGTTTCAAAAGTAAAACAGATAGGATACGTCTCTATTAGCGTCCAGCAATTTTAACATTATTTTAATTGTTTCAATTCCGACAAACAATGTTTTTTTATTGATTAATTTAATTATCAATAAAGTTTCTCCTTGATCGTTGCATTTAGTCGGTTTAAAACAATTAAGCGTTCGTTCGAATTAAGTGTTTTATCATTTGTCAGAAGTTCAAAATATGCAATCTACTTTCCAACTCCCAAAATTCGAGAATAATATTAAATATTTTGTCCGTGAATTCTTAGACACAAGAAAAGTCGTTCTGGGAGCTATTATTGGACACGCGAGCGGATACAAGGTCGGCGAACAAATTGTTGGTTACTGTTCACACGCGATAACAATTTGATGGCTTTCGATTTTATTTAAGATCAGACTTTCCTAAACACAGATACAAATGGTTATTTCAAAATCGAATTGTCGACTGATAAAAACAAGTAAAAAATGAAATGAAACGAATAAGTAAACGGTGATTTTTTTTCTTTCCTTTTAACAAACAGAGAACAGAACACTTTATCGATTTCTGTATATCGTGGGCGAACATCCTGAAGCAAGGGAAATCACACTTGTTTTGCAAGGGTGTTTTCACCCTTACAACTGTTTCACTGCCGAAATAAAAAATTGTTTCATTGCTAGCATCGCTTGAACCACATTTCTGCCAAGTTTCAAATTTTTTTATTTTCGGATTGCTAAATTTTCCTTGCAAGTTCATTTACGTTCAAAATATTTATGTTCAACATATTTCTCTAAGTTCATAAAATATAAAATAATAGAATGTATTGTACTGGTATTCGTGAATATTGTACTTTCGAAAATAAAACATTACGGAGAGAAAAAAGTAATAATGAGTATTTTGATTTTAATATAAAAATAATAATGAACATTTTATATTTCAAAACTTAGTCAAAGCTAAATATTCCGGACTTTCTTAGTGGATTTTCTTAGTATACTCGCGATATTGTGCAGACTGAGATTTTTAAACGGATTGCAAAAATGACTTATAACAAAAATTGTATTAATTTATATAAATTTGTATTAAATTATATTAACAAAAATTCTTAATATCAATTTTCATGTATTTAACGTTTCAAAGGAAAGTATCATGATACGTGAGAAATGAAATTATGCATTTTGATAAGAAAATGTATTTCCTTAATTCATACAACTTATATGCAGCGCGTATCTTCATGTTCACAAACCATTTTAATAATGGCTTCAGAAAATGCAATACAGTTCAGTGGATAAACCTGTTAGGTATAAGGAAGTAAGATTTCCTGCGATTGTATTTCATTCGAATTTGCTTACAAAAGAAAAACAATTTCCATTCATGCACTTTTCTTCCTTAAAAAAAAAGGTAATAACTACTGCAACAAATTTCGATTGCAACTATATTCACCATGAAACGATAATGATCGTGTGATAACTATGAAATATGTTGGAACAGCAAATGGTGTCGTTGATAGTCGTAAAGTATAGGTTTGAGGCTGGTCCACCTGGTTTATTGAGGTTTATCACATAACATATTTATGTGCGTTAATTTTTATACATGGAGAAATTTTATAGATTTTAAACGCAGCTTTGTTCCTTTAAATGAAATACTGTATTTTTAATTACTAAATTTAAATTTAGTATTAGATACGTTTTTAAAAATTTATTATCTTCGAAAATAGTATGAGATCATTTGCGGTTAACAGGAAGACTCTTTTGTTTAGAGAATATTTATAAAGTTAGCTACCTGAGAGAATTAAATATGTGTAGAGTCTTAAAAGCATACAATACGTTTATAAGAATATTTTAAAATAGAATGAAATACAAAAATTTTTAATATTTTTAATTAGAGAAATTCCGACTTATATCACTTAAAAAAAAAAGAAACAGCTTATATAAAAACAATTTCTGGAATTTTGCACAATGTGTTTCGCAGAACTTTTCGGTATGGCTATAATAATTTAAATTAAAGAAAAAAAAAAGAAACAGTTTATATAAAAGAAATTTTTGGAATTTTGCACAATGTTTTTCGCAGAACTTTTCGGTACGACATTAGTAATTAAAATTAAGAAAAAGAAAAAAAGAAACAGCTTACATGAAAGCAATTTTTGGAATTTTGCACAATGCGTTTCGCAGAACTTTTCTGTATGACATTAATAATTAAAATAAAAAAAAAAAAATTCATTAATAGAAGTTACCAAAGTAAAGTAAACGTACGATTGAACAAACTCGCTTAGTGAAAGGAGAGTTCGTAGAACAAATCGTTTGTGATGGAAATTCAAAGGAAATAAAGGGTACAGTCGGTGTTATAAATCGGTTTCTTAGAAGTCGAGAACTCTCTTTGTTTTTTTTCACGCTTGTATTACGGTTATATGGTATAACACCGACATCGTGGGAAACCAACTGAGACTTCCGGTGAGCTTTCACTTCGTTTAATTGTCCCTGTGGTCACTCGTGACTCTTGACAATCTTGACATTGAACGTAGCGCAGCTCGTTGCAGAGAGAAAGCATACGGGAAACAATTTATCACCTGCCAAATTGAATGTAACAGTTAGAGAAAATTTTATTTTGCTTCATTAGACCAATTGAATATAATTGTAAATATTAAACGTCTTTGTGTTTAACAAATTAATACTTAATTAAAAACATTGATTTTATCTTGTCGAGAACATTTTTGTTTCTATCATCCTTTATTTTTATTTCACTTAAAATATATAGAACGTGACAAAATATTAAATTGTTATATTTTTGGTACGCGATATATAGGAATAGTAGTGTGTATTTGAGTGCTTTTTACAGTGGTTGACTTAAACTATATGTAACTCTGTTTCTAACTCTGTTTCTAACTCTCTTATTGCAACTCTGTCCAAAACTATGTTTCCTCGGTTATTTTATATTATTTTCCGGCTAAAGGCCGAACCAATTGGAAACGAGGTCCCATCGTATTGGTACGGCCCAAAACTTAAGACTTGGGTTTTATGAAAGGTCTCTCTCCCTCACACACACACCAAGATATTCTCTACCCACAGATATTTATAAAAAGATATTGTAAATCTTATATATACTGGATGATCAAATTATTACGATCAGACGAAGGAGTTACATATTTTATACTTATGGTAATATTATGTCTTGAATAATATGAACATGTAGGTACCTTTTTTGTTCTTGACACGTAGACAGACAATTTGACTACATTTGGATTTGTTGGCGATACTAGTATAACTAAGTAAAATAAATTTCTTTAAATATAAATACACGAGTATGTAACTCTTAAGTCACATGGCGCCATAAAGGGTTAACCCCTTGGCTTACGATTTCTTCAATCTTCATACATATTAACAATAGTTATTCACGTCTTTAACACTCTGTCAAACGCAAAGTATTGGAATATTACACGTATTTTGTATTCGCTAACTTTCAATATTGTAAATTTAAATTACAGTTAAAGCTAAAATTGAACTTTATCATCAATACTGTGTGTTTTTATTGTATTTTATCCAGAATCGGCACCACGAGTGTGACTCGTGGTTATAGGGCAAGGGTTAACTATACATACCTACAGTGTGTGATCAAATTATTACGATCAGACGAAGGAGTTACATATTTTATATTTGTGATAATATTATGTCTGGAATAATAAGAACATGTAGGTAGCCTTTTTTGTTCTTGACACATGGACAGACAGTTTGACTATAATTTGATTTGTTGGCGATACTATTTTACTTGGTTAACACTGGAATTACCGAAGTGGTCAAAATGACTGGTTTGCAATTTCTCATATAAATTCTATACATTTACAATGGATAATTTTTATAGATTTTTTGCAATTTTCTGTAACATACATAAATGAAGGTTTATTTCCCTTGCATCTTATATTTTTTTAAAATACCTATTACCTTACATCTTTTGGTAGAAGTATGTATACTTAAATCGTCGGTAGTTGTAGTGTTAATGTACGGTAAGAGGTATATTTGTAATAGGCTAACATTTTACGCTGGCATTGTTCATTTGCAATATTGTGACTTCATACTAGTCATTTATCAGATTATCTTTCTTCGCTTGTGTTTTCCTTGATTGTTACGTGTTTTAACATTATTAAGTAGCAGCGTGTGTACTTATTATATTTTGTATATACATTTGCTAGCTTTAAATTTAATTCGACGAATCATGATATATATCTTAACAATTTTTTAAATAATTTGTAACAGATTTAAAATCATTGTTATAAATGATTAAAAATCTAAGAATAATTTTTGTACAGAAAAAGGCGTTATTTCAAGTGTTTAAAGTTCGAATAAGTAGTTATTTCCAAGTGGTTATAATAATTTGATCACCCACTGTAAGTGATATTGTTGCTTGATTCTTTTTTTCTTCTGTCTTCTGAGTTTATGTAAAAAAAATGTTGAAAGTGTATACGAAGAATAAATAACTAAATTGTCTTAAAAAGTACCTTTATTTTGGTGTAAAAAGTAATTTAAATATTATCCTTGTTTTGAGTAAATGCTATTAATTAGATTACATTATTAATATAGAATCGGACTATTTTCTTTTTGATAGTGAAAAAATAATAGTTAAAATTTAGAAAGGTAATTTTTTATTATAAATTCCTAATTAATAGCTATTTAGTTAAACATTGATGACAACAAATTTTTTTAAACTTAAAAATCTTTCTTTTGAGGAAATTCTTACTGTAATCTGATTCGCCTCGGTCTACCCTATTATATTACTGAAATTATTTTCTATTTTCTGTGTTATGAAATGTACAAAATACCACGATTCATAAATTTCCTGTATGTTGTAATCAATTACTAGAATTATGAAACTTAACGATCTTGAAATAGTCTTCATTAATTTCTATCCAACGAAATTGCAATTTCTTTCTTAACAACACGTTAATAACTTATTTAAGCTTAATACCGAAACTCAAATATCATTTTTTCATAATTTTATATTTAAAGAAATTGCAGTAGAATTGGAAGTGCATCTTTATTTTCATAAAACGTATCTTCTCTTACAAATTATAAAAATTATTTCTACAAAAATATGGAAAAAGATTAAAACAAGCATAACGATTACAAATAGCGTTGTTACTACTATTATACCAGTATTAATTAATAAACAACCGTATTTTATTATTGCAACGCCGTAAAGGTTATGCTAGACAGATCGTACTAATTGGATGTTAATGTAGTTGAACAAATGATTCATAAATAAAAAGATCCTTGATCGCCAAAATAAACGAAGCGGGATGCTAACGGAATTTTAAAATCATCTTTGCTCCATTAACAGTCCATCGATGATCACGTACTGTTAGGTCGAAGTATAATAGATAGTATTAACCTCTTGCGCTACCATTTAGCTGACCAGGAAACATGAACTGTCCGTCTTCAATTTTTATGAAATTTGGTGGATATATTAAGCAGGTGAGAATAAGGGGCACCTATTTTTTTATAGCTGCTCAATCGCAAGTTTAGAGGGTGAAATCAGCCCTTGAAGAAGAAAAATATAATAAGTATACGCAGTATTACTTAACACTAGGTTTACGAGCATCGATTGGATCATTTTGATGGATACATTAAAATACAGATTTTTCGTGATAACGTTAGTTCAGTTTACTTTAAATCAATAAATTTCTATCAACAGAGATTTATCTAGCACTTTTTTCGAACATAAATTTAATTTCGAGTTTACATTTTCCGCACGCATATTTATTAAACTTAAGCGCGAATTCTGAACTGCGCCGAATTGACCAGTTCTGTAAATCTAGTGTTAATAATGTTAAAACAAGTAACAATCAAGGAACATACAAGTGAACAAAGATAATCTCATAAATCACTAATATCAAGTCACACTATTGCAAATGAACAATGGTAGCGTAAAATGTTAGCCTATTACAAATATACCTCTTACCGTACATTAACACTACAACTACCGACGATTTAAGTATACATACTTCTACCAAAAGATGTAAGGTAATAGGTATTTTAAAAAAATATAAGATGCAAGGGAAATAAATCTTCATTTATGTATGTTACAGAAAATTGCAAAAAATCTATAAAAATTATCCATTGTAAATTTATAGAATTTATACGAGAAATTGAAAACCAGTCATTTTGACCACTTCGGTAATTCTAGTGTTAACCAAGTAAAATAGTATCGCCAACAAATCAAAATATAGTCAAACTGTCTGTCCGTGTGTCAAGAACAAAAAAGGTACCTACATGTTCATATTATTCAAGACATAATATTACCACAAATATAAAATATGTAACTCCTTCGTCTGATCGTAATAATTTAATCATTCACTGTAGGTATGTATAGTTAACCCTATGCCCTATAACCACGAGTCACACTCGTGGTGCCGATTCTGGATAAAATACAATAAAAACACACAGTATTGATGATAAAGTTCAATTTTAGCTTTAACTGTAATTTAAATTTACAATATTGAAAGTTAGCGAATACAAAATACGTGTAATATTTCAATACTTTGCGTTTGACAGAGTGTCAAAGACGTGAATAACTATTATTAATATGTATGAAGATTGAAGAAATCGTAAGCCAAGGGGTTAACCCTCTATGGCGCCATGTGACTTAAGAGTTACATACTCGTGTATTTATATTTCAAGAAATTTATTTTACTTAGTTATACTAGTATCGCCAACAAATAAAAATATAGTCAAACTGTCTGTCTACGCGTCAAGAACAAAAAAAGGTACCTAGATGTTCATATTATTCCAGACATAATATTACCACAAATATAAAATATCTAACTCCTTCGTCTGATCGTAATAATTTGATCACCCACTGTATGAGCGGTAGTGTACGTTCAAATGCATTAACCCTTTCACTAGGATGCTCTCAGAGTTGAAAGAGCTCTTGGTACACTAATCGATACAGTTTTTGTAGATATAACAAAAATATATATAGCAAAATTTAAATATATTGTTTAACCCTCTATGGGACCGTGTGACTAAAAAGTTACAAACTAATCTATCTATATTTTAAAAAATTTCTTTTATTTAGTTATCACCGTTCTATTAAATTTGATTACTGTGTTACCGTAGCGATACCGTGATTTATCTATAACAATTATTAGTTTAAAAATTTTCAAATCTAAGCGAAAAACCGTAAGCAATCGTAATTTTTTCTCCGATCAACAGACAAAATTCGGGCTATAGAGGGTTAATAAACAATGGCGGATCATATGTAAATAAAAATAAAAATAATTCTATGCTACAGAAAACGTCTATGCACGCTTTTATCAGATGACTACTTAATTTTTAAATTCGTATATATACGCTCTTCGTAGCGAAAGGGTTAAAGAGTATTTATCCGAACGATACTGAACTGATACGTTCCGCATCTCTGCCGCTAATATAAATCTACCTTAATCCGTGTTTTCAACACACTATTTCGCTTTTTCACGACTTAACCACCTTCTAACGTCAGCACAAAAAAAATGTTATCGATTCAGAGATGAATTTTCACTGCACCCAAGAAATCAGCTAGCGTGCAACGAGAAAATCCATAACCTTTTTCTTCTGGTAACCGGTTTACTCGCGCTTTCCTTCTGCCCGAGTTACCTTTTTCAGTGGGGTGTATGATAGCTCGCCTCGATTCTCAATTTTCCCTCGCCGCGTTTTCTCCGCGCGACCAATTACGGCGAGCTCAGTCTCTGACGTTGCACCATTGTACTAATTAACTTTAGAATCTGCGACTCGAGCAGTTGTTTCGATTCTTCGAAGACGGAGGAAAATCGCACGTTGGCGAGTCAACACGAGCGTGAAAGTGACACGTACTCGAAAGTGGCGCATCGTAATCAATCTTCGGTTGGTCAGAAAGTCTTCTCGTTTCTTCTCAACGTAGCATTTATGTTACGATATACAGGGTGTCCGGAAAGATCAGGACTAAACTTAGATAACGTGTTAATTTGGGTCGAGTGGATCGAAACGGTTCATATAAATTTTGTGTTCGGAAATTCTTTAGTGAAAGTTAGTCGAGAATTGCGAATGGAAAGAAAGGAATTTTAATTAATAAAATATGCAAAAGTTTTTTAATTTTATGTACACAGCTTAAATTATGTTAAGTATTAGGTTATCCCATAAGTAATGTCCTTCCTCGACAGTAATTTTTATTACGAGATATTAACCCTTTACACTCCGAGTCACTATCGATATTTTAGCTCAACTGGTTCGTTTTTAATAAGCTACTTCCAAAATCTGTATCAAACTTCTATTAATTTTCATACTTATATTATTTTCCGGCTAAAAGCCGAACCAATTGGAAACGAGGTCTTATTGTATTGGTGCGACCGAAAATTTAAAACCTAGGTTTTATGAGGGATCTCTCTCTCTCTCTCACACACACACACACACCAAGACATTTACCCACAGATATTTATTAAAAGATATTGTAAATCTTATATATAGTGGGCGATCAAATTATTACGATCAGACGAAGGAGTTACACATTTTATATTTGTGGTAACATTATGTCTTGAATAAGAACACGTAGGTACTCTTTTTTGTTTTTGACACGTAGACAGACAGTTTGACTATATTTTGATTTATTGGCGATACTAGTATAACTAAGTAAAATAACTTTAAATATAAATATATTAGTATGTAACTCTTAAGTTACATGGCGCCATAGAGAGTTGACTATACATACCAACAGTGGATGATCAAATTATTACGATCAGACGAAGGAGTTACATATTTTATATTTATGGTAATATTATGCCTTGAATAATATGAACATGTAGGTACCTTTTTTGTTTTTGACACGTAGACAGACAGTTTTGACTATATTTTGATTTGTTCGCGATACTAGTATAACTAAGTAAAATAAATTTCTTTTTATATTTACTAACATATATACATTGATCAAAATTGATGAAATTTATTTTTAACCCTCTATAGCGCGGTGCGATTTAAAAGTTACAAATAAATGTATCTATATTTTAAAAAATTAATTTCATTTAGTTATCACTGTACTATTAATACTTTACCGACAGGTTCATTACTGCGGAAATATAAGCTCTTGCAACTTTGTTTTTAAATCGAAATTCGTGAGAGTGCTTGGTATATCGTTTCTCTTATTGCAGGGTAATTAAATTTAATAAAGTTTTTAATTTTCCTAATGTTAGTATTAAGCAGCAAGCGGTAGGTGAACGTTGGCAGTAAAAAGCCGATTAATAGGCTCCCGGTCGCTGAACGTTGGTTGCAAAAAGCCGATTAATAGGTTCCTGGTTGGTAAAGTGTTAAATTTGGTTATTGTATTACCGAACCGATACAGCGATCCAGCTACAGCAATTATTAATTTAAAAATATTTAAATCAGAGTGAAATACTGTAATCAATCGTAATTTTTTCTCCGACAAGCGGACAAAATTCGGGCTATAGAGAGTTAATCAATAAGAATGTGTTTTGTATTATGAAACTGAAAGGAATGGAGCAAGATGGAAAGTCTAGTCCAGCTCGACATAGGAGTGTAAATGGTTAAGACATATATTTATTTTTAATCATCCATGTATCGACCATTACTTTTCACGATCTTTTTCCATCTGTTAAGTAATTTGATCCTTTATTTTTCAAAAAAATATGGGACGCTTTTAATTTTTTCTAAGGTCGTCCTTGCTGTGCGTGATACAGCGTTTAAAAACAAAAGATTAAAATTAGAAACTCATACCATTTTCGCCACAACCAGTTACTACTTATTCCAATTATAACATTTTTTAATCGACAACAAAAATTCTACAATAGTGGCCACTTAAAATAAGCATCGAAGAAGATTCTCAGGTAAAAGAGTCCCAAATTTTTTGAAGAAGTGTAAGGGAGAGGAAAAGAGAGAGAGAGAGACGGAAGCAAAGCGGAAGGAAACGGAAGACACGGAAGATCGGAAGTCACTGACACTTTCTGAAGTCTCTGTCAGAATAATCGAGCTCTGTGGCGCGTGGGAA
>SMSQ01023955.1:12253-23306 GCA_019453375.1 Ctenoplectra terminalis
TGCCTGACTCTTACAGAAGGAATCCAGAAACTACTTGATAGATAAGAAAAAATTATAGAAAGCAATGGTCGATACAATCATGACTAAAAATAAATGTAAATATTAAGATCTTGCAGTGAAAATTAGCGTCAAAGAACGACATTATTTATGAGATGACCTAATATATTATATATCGTATGTATAATTTTCTAATAGTAAAGTAAACTTTTTTATTCAAGAACCCAACGTCTCGGTACGAACTTCGTCACCCGCGTCGAGTGGATTTCCGTCGAGTGGATTCGACGAGCGAAAATAATCATGACAATTAAGCGAAGCTTCTCACCAAGATGACCTCGACGAAGCCGATCATCGCCTTTCCGTGGTTGCTGCGATCTTACAAGAGACGCAGATTCAAGTACGAATGGTTCGCTTTCGTGTTCACCTGCCTTTTGGCGAGCTGTTCGGCCAGGAACAATCCACCACGTTTCCTCATCAACGACCAGACGGAAATTATTCTCAGGCTGAAGGAAGGTCCTGATACGCCACCTGGTAAGGACATATGGATCCTCGTTCTGCTTCGACTCACACAACCATATGTTCTTGTTGCATGCACGTAAACAGGAGGCACTGCACTTATTAACACATTGACGACGGGACCATGTTTTTGTAAAACTTACTAGGGAATAAAGTTACGATCGAATAAATTCTTGTTTATATACTTTCAAGAATAAATTGTATTCTAAACATAGCTCTTAATTTAAAATTTGAACCGAACGAATAACTTTTTAAAAGCCACCTTTCATATATCGTCGTTTCCTATTCTCACCTTTTCAAGATCTGAAATACAAAACACGAGAAATCTCGTCACCCGTCCTCAATGTGTTAATCCTTTGCACTCGCGAACTTTTTTGTTTCAAAGGACTATTGCGACGGTTGTGTGAAAATATAGGGAATATTGATAATATTTACAGGGTACACAATTCTCTGTAGCGCTGTGTAAATTGTTCGAAATTAATTGTAAGATAAACCAGGAGTTATTGCGAGTGAATAACTGAAACACGTGGACGTTGTGACAAAACTGAATCCTTTTTTTTTTATATATATACACTACCGCAAAGAAGTTTGGAAACATTAGAATTGTTTTAAAAAGTAATGTAATTATGTTTTGAAAAATTAAAAAAATATAATAACAGAGTAGGATATCGAGTGAAAAACATATTAGCCCTTTGCACTCGAAGACTTTTTTAAGTTTCAAAGGACTACTGTGAAAACTTAGCGTTCTTTTGGAAAAATAATTAAAAAAAAAAAGAAAAATAATCAACTTATTTACTTAGTTGATTTACTTTATTTTAAAACAAAAGAAGTGTTTGAATTGATGACGATACAGAATTTAATTCAAAATTTAATCTCTGAAGAAAATTATGCACGTTTCGATAGCGGTGCCGGTCGAGTGCAAAGGGTTAATCAAAATTAACCAAAAATAAGGATTAATTAAAATTAATGCAACTCGAATGGCGACTGATATGTCACAATAATTGGTTTATCAATAGATATCCTTCTTCTTTACATTTTAGATGCTCGAATCTATGCGCACTTCATAATACAGCATTGTGTTTAAGATTATTGTTTTAAATTTGATCTGCTTTTAACAGTCATAAAAATTGAATCGAACGATAAAATTAACAGCAGCGAGGATGAGTTTGATTTTATATTGTTTGGAGACAACACGATTGCGTTTCTGGCATTTATAAACGGTTTAATTGTCTAATGATGTTAATTAAAACCGGTAACTCTCTTTTTTAAATCAAAATTGTCAGAGGCATAGAGTTACTTCAGAGTTACATACTGATGTATTTCTATTTAAAAAAATTTATTTTATTTAGTCATCACTGTACTATTAAATTTGATGACTGTATTACTGCAGTGATACCACGATTCATCTGTAGCAATTATTACTTTAAGAATTTTCCAATCAAAGCGAAAAACTGAAATCAATCGTAATTTTTTCTCTGGTAAGCAGACAAAATTCGGGCTATAAAGAGTTAAGATTTCATATTAAGTCTTGTATAATATAAAAATACATGAAATGGTGAAATAAAATAGCTATCTTCGTAGTCGCCATTCGAGTTACCGCATTAATCAAAATGGCGATTGAGAGTCGACTTTTGAGTGGAAAGTGTTAACCTTAAAATAGCGGATTCAAAGTCATTTTGACCCGATTATAAACAACGTTGCGACATGTTGTTATCATCATTTAGTTATTCTTAAATATAACATAAATTTTCAACACAGTTCACCCTTCAAATCCGCATAATAATGAAGTTTTAAGTATGATTCAGAAAGATCCTGCATCCGCTCGTCGCGAAAGTCTCGAAGTATTTGAATTTCGAGGATTAATACCTTAATTTTTCATTAATTAGACTTTTATTATTTACAATACTGCCATATAAGAATTTATTAAAAATATATACGCTCATATAAAAACAAGTACTCTTTTAAATAAAGAACATAAAGGAAATAAGATCGGTTTAGCATCGTAGTCTTTAACGTGCATTCCTTTAAAATGGAGTTCCGTTATTTTTATGTACATTTTTCTTGGAAATTACTGGAACGATTTTAATAATTTCTTCTACCATTCCTAGAAATTAATCGACTATAATTTGATCGTTTGATTTAAAAAGATATTTGCAATAATTTTAGTTCTCTGTGTTTAATGGCGAAAGAAGTACAGAATACTTCTGAATTTTGAATATTCAAACTTTTAGAGTTTTAGTAACAGATTATTTAATATTGAGAGTAATACGCTTTTGTTTTTTTTGTGATAGATAAAAAAATTTTTAACTAAACACTAGAACTACCAAAGTGGTCAAAATGACCGATTCGTAATTTTTTACAGAATCTTTATAAATTAACTACGGTGTCTTTGGGCAGATTTTCCGCGATTTTCTATTAAAAATATAGATAAACTTTTGTCTAAATTGCATTACATATTATTTTATATACTTTCTACTTTGATTTCTTCGGTAGAAATAAATATACTTTAATCGTTGGTAGTTCTAGTGTTAAATTATTTAGTCGTGGAATAGAATGTTGCAATGAACGTATACATATAATAAGTAGAAAATTATCAACGTGAGACAGTTTAGAAGCGGAGGATTCATAAATGGTGCATTGTTTTGTTTTCTAGTTATCTAACCCAGATCAATGTGCCTTAATAAGCTTTCTGCTTCGATATTACACAACATGTCGTATGAAACATTCGTTGTCACACTGCTGAGCATTACGGTGACTAATAACTTCAACATTTCTGGGAGCTGAGTATTTCTCGCAAGTTAATATTAAAAAGAGAAGTCAAATCATAATTAATTTTGTAGTCACGCTTGTAATTTTAGAACGTAGAATTTTACACTAGGAACTGTTCATTGCGACTTATTTATTAACAATAAATAGACGAGAATTTGTGCATGAAAGAATGAAATAGGAGAAATTTGATATTTACAAGCGTTGGAGCAATTATTGTACTTCCGTTTTAAATTAAACGTACAATTAACTCCAAGTTGTAATGGCCGTATCGGTTTATTAAGTGAAGTTATTGCTAAACTATACTGCAAGTATGTTAATGTTAGAATTATTAAAGACTGAAATTGTTTGCAAGATAAATTTACAACTAGAAACGTCATTTTGATATGAATATAAATATGTTCAAACACATATTTCGCTTTTTCTTTTCAATTAATTAAAATAAGGAAAATTGTTACAAAAAGACAGGACTTGGATTAATAACATTATAAATCATTGAGATATAATGTACTATAAATAACAGTATTCTGTAATCAACATTATTTTATATCACTTTAAACATATGCATATTTTTTAATCATTTCTAAACCACAGTAATAAATAAATATGTTAGCATTTTTCTCTGTACATTTTTGAAATAAAAGTTCCTTAAAATAAAAGTTTATAATTATTTTTGTAACAAATAAAACTATATGCTTACAATATTTTTCTATCCTCGATTTTTTATTATAAATTTAACCAGAATTTTTTATGTCATTAATGATAATCCTTCTTCTCTTCAAAAATACAATTCTAAATAAAATATTTCTTAAGAAATATTTTGTTTGTATAAAAATTTTATTTGTGTAAAAATACAATTTTAAATAAAATATTGATTAACAAAATATTTCTTTAATAAATATTTTATTTAGAATCATATTTGTTAACAAAATATTTCTTTAACAAATATTTTATTTAGAATCGTATTTTTTCGTGAGATAAACTTAAATAAGAAGAGAAGGATTATTATTAACGACATGAAAAATTCTGTTCAAATTTATAATAAAAAATGGACGATAGAGAAATATTGTAAGCATACAATATTAATTGTTACAAAAATTATTATAAATCGTGTCAGCTTGAAATTCATGTGAATTAATATTTTACACGCAATATTTGTACAAACAAAAGTTTTATGTGTTATTCCAGTTAATTTCTATAATTTCGAAATAAAATGATTTCAAGGACCTCGCGATAATAGTTCTTACGAAACTCAACGATTCTCAACATTCTTTTTTATGTTAAACACCTTCTAATGACCGCGTGTCTATGAACAATGCCTACGGTCCAATCAGCGTTTCTGCACATTTAAATTAATTACTCTCTTTGTTCGTTGGCGTATCGTGTTGCGATTCGTGCCGACTGGTTTCTGTTGCAGGCAGTTTAATTTACAGGCTTCGCGGCGTCGATCCTGACGGTGACAGCCTGACGTTCGGCATTAGAGATCAACCTGGCAGCGACGTGATTCGAGTCGAGAATTTTAGTCCAAACGAGGCCAATATTTACCTGAACAAATTGCTGGACAGAGAGGTAGGTAATTCGTCCTCGAGACGGTCTATTTCGTTGCAATGATTCCGTTCAACCGCCCACAATACCGGTCCAGTGAAACTGCATCCAATGTTACTTTAACCCCCTGTAACCATAATTGGATCGTATTATGTAAAACGGAACCAGTTCAATCAGAAACGAAACCGAGAAACATGATTTTACAGTTAAATCTCTCAACGACAGCAGTCAGATTCTACTATTCATCATTTTTCAAAATTATTTTAGATTCGCAAAGATCGACGGCATATGTCGAAACGCCGATTCATACGACGCGACGTATGGCGATTGTTGTTGGAGAATTAAGCTCTTAACACTTTGCCATTTAACCACGCACTGTATATTTTATATAGGACAATACAGCAATGCACAGTTAAGTTCGAGGAGAATCAAAATAAGAATTCGATCAAAAGAAAGATTTTTAAATTTGAACAAATGTTTTTATTGTAGAAATAGTAGTGTATATTTGAAATGCTTTTTACTCTCGACGACAGTCGTCAGATTCTACTATTCGTAATTCATTTTTCAAAATTATTTTAGATTCGCAAAGATCGACGGCATATGTGGAAACGCCGATTCATACGACGCGACGTATGGCGATTGTTGTTGAGGAATTAAGCTCCTAATACTTTGCCATTTAACCACGCAGTGTATATTTTATATAGGACAATACAGCAATGTACATTTAAGTTCGAGGAGAATCAAAATAAGAATTCGATCAAAAGAAAGATTTTTAAATTTGAACAAATGTTTTTATTGTAGGAATAGTAGTATATATTTGAAATGCTTTTTACAGCGATTGACCTAAACTCTATAGCTCTCTCGGTAATTCTCTGATTCTATGTCTATGTATATCTGCTATATCTGTATTTGTCCAATACTATGTTTCTCCGGCTCTTTCATATTATTTTTCGGCTAAAGGCCGAACCAATACGAGGTTCCATCGCATTGGTACGGCCGAAAACTTAAGACCTAGGTTTTATGAGCGGTCTTTCTCTCTCTCACACACACACACATTCTCTACCTACGTTATTATTAATGTTCAAAATAAATGAGTATTAATTATTCATAATAAAGAGTTAATTTTCTAAATTTTGACTATTATTTTGTTAAAAGAAAATTGTTCGATTCACCTCAATCTACCCTATAGGGAAAGATGGTTCAGAATCTTGAAACATATTTCAAGCTAATTAAAATCTGCGAGATATACTCTTTTCTATAGAATTACCTAATAATCGCTTGGCACCATCATGGCGGCTTTATTGACTGTCTATTAATCAGCACTGCATGCCCAAAATCTATAACAATGTAACCGTTTGAGTGCCACGCATCTTTGCTGTTTTCCCGTCCAAAAGTGCCAAGGAGCGCTTTTTCGCTTGTCTTATTCCCTCTCCAAAAATGGCAAGTGGCGCGATAGCGCTTGTCTTATTCTCCGATTAAAAATGCCAAGGAGCGCTTTTGCGCTGTTTTCTGCTCTTACACGGTAAGTTGTAATTTTTTGAATTCAGTGTGGTTCTGACATCTTTCCGAGCATAAGTACAGATATCAGCGTGTTTAAATAATATAAAAATATTATTTAAATATTTTGTAGCCGTAAAGTCGACGGGAACCGAGTTGTCGCGGTTGTCCGCTTCGCAGCCTAGAGCACTGCCACTTTTCGAGCGAAACAGAAGAAGCGCAAAATCGCTCTTTGGCACTCAAACGGTTAATATACTGAAACAATTCTTTACCTTCACCTATTTTCACGAAAATTGATCGAATAAAATAATTTTTACATTCATCGTTATATATCTCGCAGGAATGATACTGTTCGAATATCTTTCACGCACATTAGGTTCGATCGCAATAACAGCAGTGTCGAAGGCATTAAAGAGAAACTCGGAGACGAGCGAGCGGGCTGAAGAAGCGTACAACTAGTGATCCATACTGAATTTATTCGTGAAAGTTGTAATTTTGTCATCGTGGTCTCTCTTAAACGTGACCGTTTGCGTGCGAGTTAATTTCCTGTTTAAGGATACCGTGTGTCGCGTGATTATTGGTTCGACGCTTCGTCCATCCCGATAGAGATTGTTTAGATAGTTTTATAATAATCTAGGTGATGCTACCACTCTCTAAACGACAAGGTGGTTTGCATGTTGCTCAGCTTTCATCATCGTTTTAAGCTTTCAACTTACTTTTTTCAACATTTAAACTATATCGTAAGAATTTTATTAACCATGTGTGCGTGATGCGCTCGATTTTCTTCAGCTTCGACGTGGTATAAGAAAATTGTTTTTTTTTTATATAGTATTAACATCTGAAATTTTTTTTCTTTTTTTTTTAATCTTAAAAGGAAACAAGATACTAAATTGAGATTCACATAACTCCTCGTATAAGACTACAATTAGAGTAATTCCGAGTGAGGTGACTCGATCTTACGGAGGCTATGAAATGTTCCTTTTTTTCAACTGTGTTAGTGGTATAATAAATATTATAAATCCACATGTATTTACTTCAGCAAATAAAATTTTTTTAGCTTAGATTTCAATTCAATTTACGATACACTGATTCTTAAAATAAAAAATGCCATCACTGTTTAACTTATTTTATAATAGACGCGTGTTAGAACGAACTGGCAAATGAAACATGTGAAAGCTGCAATGTATTCGTTATTGTAAAAATCTAAATATCAGAAAATGTTAATAGACTTTTCCGGTAAATCCTATGATTTACTAATCAATTTTTGTATAAGTTAGAAATATTATAAAATAAATATTTATTTCATACCTTTATCGAAATCAATTGGCAAATCTTAATATTTATTCCAAGCTATACTAAATATCAGCGGTAAATTTTAATTTATATCGGTATAAATTGGTGAATATCTTGAAACATAGATCGGTACGATTAAATTGTAACTTTTACCGCGATTTATTAGCGAGTCATAGAATTTCACGGAAAATCTACCATGTACGGCAAATCTACATTTAATTATGTAGGTGGAAAATGTGTGTATGTGTGTGTGTGTGTGAGAGAGAGAGAGAAAGAGACCCCTCATAAAACCTGGGTCTTAAGTTTTCGGCCGCACCAATACTACTACTACTAGTACTACTACTAGTGTAGGTTCGGCGGCCTCGTTTGTTGTTTGGCGGCAGGTCCAGGTGGCCCGAACGACGCCGTAGAGTTAGAAAGACCTGCAGAAGTACATTGTAGTCGAGCTGACGAGTTCGAGAAGCATCGATCATTGTCAGTTCTCGTCGAAACATAGAGGAGCGTGCCACGAGGCGTCTGTATAATATTTCTGTCTTGTCTCTTATTTCTTCGTTATTAAATATATACTACTATTCCTACAATTACATAATATTTATTTGTTACAAAACAGATAGAGATAGATAATATTTAACCTAGTTTACTAAATTATTCCGTAACTGACATTATAACTAATTATTTGTAAAAAATACGACTGAAAGAAGTATCGTAATATTGTAGTAAAGTCTTATTTTTATCGTAGTAAAATCTTACGTTACAACAATTTGTAATTATCAGACTTAAAAACACTGAAGAATTAAGATAATAATTATTCAGCACGGTACGACGTACACGTTATGGGGTAAGTTGGGAAGTAACGGTCCATTTTTTTTTTTTTAAAGAACCGGTACGTCGTACAAGAATTGACAACGAAACTGAAAAATAAATATTTGCTAAAATAAATACATGTGGATTTATAATATTAATATTTGTGTATAATATTCAGTACACCACTAAAAATAGATGAAGAACGGAATATTTTATAGTCTACACAAGATCGAGTCATATCATCTGGAATTACCCTACTGTTTTATAGCTAATTCGAAAAGGTCTTTAAATCGGACATCGTAATCTTAACGATAGTTTAACGATCGAGAATTAATTACAGAAATTAGTGCTGCTATACTAACGAATAAGAAAAAAAACGTAATAGGATAGACTGAAGCGAATAGGATCATTTTCTTTTGATAGTGAACCAATAATAGTAAAAATTTAGAAAGTTACCTTTTTATTATTAATTCGTAGTTAACACTGAAACTACCAACGATTAAATTATACTTATTTTTACTAAAGAAACTACAATAATAGATATTTGAAAAAAATATGTAATGTAATAGAAACAAATCTTTAACCGTATATTTTACAGAGAATCACAGAAAATACTAAAAAATGCACCATTAGAAATTTACATAATTTGTATAAAAAATTACGAACCGATTACTTGACCGCTTTGGTAATAATAAAATATTGATAATAAAAATTTTTATCAAGCCTAAGAATCTTTCTTTCGACTTAATTCTTATTTCGATCCGATTTGCCTCGGTCTACCCAACTCACTATTTTCAAAAGCACTGGAAACATTTGGCATATGTTAGCAATCGATATCTAAATATCATTTCTCATAAAAAAAAAAAAGAAAATTCCTCATATTAAGTCGAAGATCAGATTATGATTGGACTTTTACCGATAAAAAGAAAAGATGGTTCGAATAAAAAAATAGAGAATAATGTAGGAATGTTGGGCTGGTACAGGTAAAGTGTACTCGATTACAAAATATAACCAAGTCTTTAATGCTAGTATTATACTCTTTAACTTTATATCTCACTCACTCTCTCTATTCTCTTCCAAACTCACTCTCAGACTCTCTATTCTCAACTGTTCCGCACGCGCATTTTCCCTAACCATATATATTCCAATATTCTCTCTCTTTTCATTCCTTAACCTCTCTCACTCTGTCCAGGCATTCTTCGAAAATCTTCGTTCACACGATGATCTCGTTCACTCGGTCCAAACTCTCTTCTTTCGCACTTCTATTGCTCGATCCCAAGTACTCTTCACTCTCGCATCTATCGTGCTGTTTCAAACACTCTTCTTTCGCATCTCTATCGCTCGGTCCCAAATACTCTTCGTTCACGCATCTATCGTTCTAGACCAGCGATGGCGAACCTTTTTGGGAAATGGGTCAAATTTTGTTCATTATTTTTTTTAGTACCAGCTCGTGGGTAACTAAGTCGGTGGCGTCACTTGGAAAAGGGAGGGGAGGATGGTTAAAAACTACTTCTTTTTGGTTCTCAATTTTAAAATCCTCTAAAAAGTTTACGTTTCCTTTTTGTTTTACAACTTTTACTTTTGCAAGTAAAGAGCAAAAAATAAAGGTCGACGTCAAAAAATTGATGTAAATGGGGTGACACTATTAATTACCGCACAAGGTGACACCATGCCCAGTCGGCAGTTGCCCCTGCACTGAGTACTTGAATGAACAAGAAACAAAAAAAATCACATATATTCACACATCTATCGTTCTAGACCAGCGATGGCGAACCTTTTTGGGAAATGGGTCAAATTTTGTTCATTATTTTTTTTAGTAACAGCTCGTGGGTCACTAAGTCAGTGGCGTCACTTGGAAAAGGGAGGGGAGGATGGTTAAAAACTACTTCTTTTTGGTTCTCAATTTTAAAATCCTCTAAAAAGTTTACGTTTCCTCTTTGTTTTACAACTTTTACTTTTGCAAGTAAAGAGCAAAAAATAAAGGTCGACGTCAAAAAATTGATGTAAATGGGGTGACACCATGCCCAGTCAGCAGTCGTCCCTGCGCTGAGTACTTGAATGAACAACGAATAAAGAAAATCACATATATTAGGTTGTTACGAAAGTTTCTTTCGTTATCTTAACAATTATTTATCAATTGCTTAATAATAATTGCTTAATTACTTAACAATTGCTTAATAGCAATGTTTAAATAAACATTTACCCTTATTTGTCAATCGAGAGACGAAGGAAAAAAAATAGAATAAAATGAATCCTATACACAAAATAGTAATATGTTGTAAAACATAAAATATTATGCATCCATTACTTATTAATAAAACGAAAGAAACTTTTGGGACAACCTAATATATTATGAAATATTATTTATTAATAGATATAGTTACAGGTATGTGTATGTATAATAAAGTTGAAGCATATTTAATGAGAAATCTATTTTTTTAATATTTTTGGTCGTCTGTTCTCTCTTTTATGATATGAAAAATAAGCTTAGAAAAATCAACGTGTGGGTCATTTAAAAAGCCTGCGTAGATCAGTGTCTAATCCGTGGGTCATAGGTTCGCCATCACTGCTCTAGACTAAACATTAATTCCCGGCTCACGATTCTATTCCCACGATAATACGCGATAAATTAATC
>SMSQ01023960.1:3743-51258 GCA_019453375.1 Ctenoplectra terminalis
ACGATATCGCAAATTTGTAAATTGTCTGAATCAGTTCGATTTAAAGACACTAAATTTTCCATCGCCTGAAAATATTTTAATTTTAGAACAAAAAATTTGTTTAACACTAGAACTACCGAACCAATCAAAATGACTGGTTCATAATTTTTCAGAGAAATTTTATAAATTTACAATAATGTAGTTTTGAGGATTTTCCGTGATTTTTTGTAAAAAATATGTGCACAGAATTGTTACCCTTATTATAGGGTATTACAGATATTATAGTTATAGATATACATAATTAATAAATATATATAAAAAATAATAATAATTATAGATTATAGATATGGATAATTAATAAATATATATAAAAAATAATAATAATTATAGATATAGATATAGATATAGATAATTAATAAATATATATAAAAAATAATAATAATTAGAGATTATAGATATAAATAATTAATAAATATATATAAAAAATAATAGTAATTATAGATTATAGATATAGATAATCTTATTATAGATATTTTTCCAAATACCTTTCATTTTGATTTCTTCGCTACGAATAAGTCTACTTTAATCGCCGCTAGTTCTACTGTTAAGGAAATGGCTATACAACGGTTCAGAAAATTCTGTATTGAAAAATATTGGGACAGAAATTTCTGTGAATACAATTTATACTTCATTAATCGTAAGATCAATTTTACATAAAAATTTCAAACCGCATATGGACTCTTTAATAAGAAATTCCGGTCGACCAAGGCAAATCGGATCGTAGTAAGAATTCAATCAAAAGAAAAATTGTTAATAGTAATATTATTAACGCTCAAATTAAATAGCTATTAGTTACGAATTTATAAGAAAAAGATAACTTTCTACATTTACACTATTATTTTCCCCCTTTTTTTAGTCGGACACAAAATAATCCGATTCGTCTCGATCTACCCTGTAACCTCTTTCAGCATCAATTAGCTTTCGCGCTCGCTTCGGCACAGAATCAATTAATAATAACGCGGTGTTCACATTCATTCGCACAATATTGTGTATCGACTATTTAGCTTGAGATAAAACGTAGCAAGGTTTGTCCTTCAACAACCTGAAACAGGTAAAGCTCGCGGTTTCTACTTTAGTTTCTCGAATAATAGCATCACTGTCTAGTTCGTATGCAACGTCATCATAGTGATAACTAAGAATCATTTAATTATAACTTTGTACCGAAGTTGCGTACGCTTGTCATATTTAGCGAACTCTTGACACTGGGTGGGTTATAATTATTTTACGATGTAGAGTTGGATGGGAAAACTCCGTTCGAAAGATGTCAATTTACATAGTCTGTTTAAAATATTCGACGTTAGACGGAATGTGAAGAAAGAGCCAATGGGAAATGTTACGTTCCAATTATTTGCGATATTCCAGTTGCATAAATCTTCTTCAAGGATAGGAATCTATCGGGTAATGTATTCGGTGCATTAAAATAATGAGACCAGAGTAAAGTAAGAATGTACAGTATGAAAATAGCTTCGCAGAATGTTGAGGAAAGTATATTAACGTTTGATGCAGATCGTGTAATTCATAGACATTAATTATGGTAGCCTGTTTGAGTCTGACGTTTATCGTAGGCGCTATGAAAGGGTATTATTCAAATGTATTTAAAATAAAAATATGCGTATAACGAATCAGTGTAAGAAAAAAAATTGTAAAAATTACAGTACAGCTTCTAATTTTTTCAAATTACTCATTTTTATTTTATTATGTACTTTATATTTCTATTCGTAAAAATTAATTTATATTTTTCATATCATGCATGAAATTTTTCATTTGACTTAATTCTTATTTTCATTCGAAAATTCGTAATTAAAATTTTTGATACGTTTAGAATCGGTCTGCTTTTGGTTTACGATTACAAATTGTATAATCTTTTCAGTTGCACGAATTCAACAGAAAATTCAATTCAGTTCTCACAACAGTGATAGCGTTGATACGAAGACGTATCATACGGAGATCATTGTTATCCTCATTCCCAAGTCACATCATCGCTATGCGCGTGGTCGATATTGAATCTCATGTCAGTCATCACCATTGTATCTTATTGCTCTATTGTTATCCGTGTCGAACAGTATAGGTCATCGATATCAAATACAAGGAAACCAATATCGTTAATATCGAGTCGTACGGCACCGATGTCTATAGTCGCTGAAATTGTAGCTTCAGACTTGTTCATTCTAACCTCGGCGTTGACCATTGCTCCCATAACTCACAATCAATAATTTTCATACGATCGCGATGGAATTATAGTGATTAATGTCACCTGAGGTTATTTAACTAATCGTTATAAATTCTGAAAATCTAGCAGCGACTAATGTGCTGTTTGGTGTTACAATTTTTAAATTAACGACATTGTTTCTTAAAACTGAAAATCAGTAATCGAGTATTTTTTATTATCTATACTAGGATGGGTTATAAGTTCTTGCTTATCGACTAATTATTTTATTTAAATAAATAATATACCTAACAAGGAATCGCACTATTTATTAACCTTTTGCGCTCGACTCGCGCCGCTATGGCGACACGCATAATTTTCTTCAGAGATTAACTTTTGAATTAAATTCTGTATCTTCGTCAATTCAAACACTTCTTTTGTTTCATATAAACATAATTAAACACTTCTTTTGTTCCATATAAACATAATTCAAACACTTCTTTCGTTCCATATAAACATAATTCAAACACTTCTTTCGTTCCATATAAACATAATTCAAACACTTCTATTGTTCCATATAAACATAATCCAAACACTTCTATTGTTCCATATAAACATAAAATTCCATGAAAAAAGAAAATTTTTTTTTCTCGTTTTCACAATTGATTCGTAGTCGTCTTCGAGCACTTCGATCGCCTTGCTCTCTTCTAATTTTGCCACGAACGATCCCGATGAAATAGCGATTCAAGGGGGACGCAGGACGAATCCCTGCTATCTAGGAGACACGCATAAAATTTAATTAACGAACGACACGGTGGTACAGCTATCAACGACAAGTTCAATCTGTATAATCACGAAATTCTAATCCTCGTGACAGCACTGAGCGCAGCAGAAACTGAACTTTGCATGTTCAAGCTGGTAACGAAAATTGACAGGGTGTGAGTGACAAGCCATTATCGCGCCAACGCCGCGAGGATACGATCGACGATTTATCGATCAAAATATTTCGATAGTCGCGCCCCCGAGAGACAAGCGTTCGTTTTAATTCGATAAATCGAACTCTTGTAACTTTTTACCACCTGCGTGTGGCTTCTTCTTTTCGTTTCATTTAAAGTTGTACGAAAAGTGGCCAGAAAAGTCTTCTCCAATAAATAAAACAACGTCAGCGACATCGAAATCATTAGGCTACCGGTTGATAAACGCAGTGTAAAGTATTAAGTTGTCCCAAAAGTTTCTTTGGTTTTATCCATAAGTAATGGATGCATAATATTTTATGTTTTACGATATATTATTATTTTATATAGCATTTTTTTTCTATTACCTTCCTTCATCTCTCGTTTAACCCTTTGCACTCGACTGGCGCCGCTATGGCGACATGCATAATTTTCTTCAGAGATTAACTTTTGAATTAAATTCTGTATCTTCGTCAATTCAAACACTTCTTTTGTTTCATATAAACATAATTAAACACTTCTTTTGTTCCATATAAACATAATTCAAACACTTCTTTCGTTCCATATAAACATAATTCAAACACTTCTATTGTTCCATATAAACATAATCCAAACACTTCTATTGTTCCATATAAACATAAAATTCCATGAAAAAAGAAAATTTTTTTTTCTCGTTTTCACAATTGATTCGTAGTCGTCTTCGAGCACTTCGATCGCCTTGCTCTCTTCTAATTTTGCCACGAACGATCCCGATGAAATAGCGATTCAAGGGGGACGCAGGACGAATCCCTGCTATCTAGGAGACACGCATAAAATTTAATTAACGAACGACACGGTGGTACAGCTATCAACGACAAGTTCAATCTGTATAATCACGAAATTCTAATCCTCGTGACAGCACTGAGCGCAGCAGAAACTGAACTTTGCATGTTCAAGCTGGTAACGAAAATTGACAGGGTGTGAGTGACAAGCCATTATCGCGCCAACGCCGCGAGGATACGATCGACGATTTATCGATCAAAATATTTCGATAGTCGCGCCCCCGAGAGACAAGCGTTCGTTTTAATTCGATAAATCGAACTCTTGTAACTTTTTACCACCTGCGTGTGGCTTCTTCTTTTCGTTTCATTTAAAGTTGTACGAAAAGTGGCCAGAAAAGTCTTCTCCAATAAATAAAACAACGTCAGCGACATCGAAATCATTAGGCTACCGGTTGATAAACGCAGTGTAAAGTATTAAGTTGTCCCAAAAGTTTCTTTGGTTTTATCCATAAGTAATGGATGCATAATATTTTATGTTTTACGATATATTATTATTTTATATAGCATTTTTTTTCTATTACCTTCCTTCATCTCTCGTTTAACCCTTTGCACTCGACTGGCGCCGCTATGGCGACATGCATAATTTTCTTCAAAGATTAAGTTTTAAATTAAATTCAGTATCTTCGTCAATTCAAACACTTCTTTTGTTTTAAAATAAAGTAAATTAAGCAAATAAAAAAAAAATCATTTTTTGGCACCTGTTTTTTTATCGATGGTTATCTATTGGTACTAAAGAAGAAATAACAACTCTCGAAGTTGGATGTTAAAAATTTTCTCTTCTTTCTTCGTACTTCAAATATTTGTTAAAGAAACTCTTGTACTGTTATATTCTATATAACAGCTCTCAAAGTTGGATGTTAAAAATTTTCTCTTCTTTCTTCGCAATTCAAATAGTTATTAAAGAAACTCTTGGTCCGTTATAATTTATATATTTAAAAATGTTGCAAAAAAGAAAAGCGTCGATTTCCAGAATGAAACACGCGAACAACGTCTGGTTCTTACCCAGTTAATTAAAGTACCGTAAATTTTCAGTATCAATTTTTCAACATAATCGATGTTTGATCAATATCAACGAAGTTTTATAGGAAAACATTTTAGAATCGCAATTTTTATATTACAATATTATTACTCTCTTTCAAAAACCCGTGCAGTCGAGAAGGAAATTCACAATTCTCAAATCAAATTTCCCCAACTTCCGTTCTCCTTTCCGTTTACTGTCCCTTCGAACTCCCCGGTCCACCATACTCCTCGGTTTCTCTCGAAGCGAACCAAGCCCTGTGAAATAGCACAAACGTTACAAGAAAATTGCAAATTGCACTGCTTTATCGTTCTGGGTCAGCAGTTTTATTTCAGACTATAAAACATGTTGACGTTCGTGGTGCAGGACAGAATTTAATTCCTTCTCGTACGGAAGAAACCTCCAGAGAGGGTCTAATTTTTTAATTCGACGAAGAAGCTACAGAAAATGCGCGTTCTCTTCCGATCTTCTTCTGGAACGGAGGAACGTAACTTCGATTTTGTAGGGTCAATAAGAAGAGCTGATTCGCTATTCTTTCGTTTCGAGTGCTGATTGATCGCAGGTAAATCTTCATCGGGTCTCTCTCTCGCACACACCAAGACATTCTCTGCCCACATTTAGATCAAATCTTTTTTCAACTCGCATCGTGGTACTGTTGGAATCCTCGTATGTAGCTCCAACACTTTGTTCGTGACACAAGAATATCTACTGTCGACGTCCGCAAAGGATGGTACAAAAAGCTCCGCTCTATTGGCGCGCATCGACTTATAACCGAAAAATCCGCGTAGAGAGGGTAGTGGTGGCCCTTAGTTTCGGGGTTGAGTCACACGGACTTTCACCTTGTTTTTGAGTTCGGAATGACTAACGACAGAATCTTAGTTATCTGTTTGACATGATTCGGCGTGTATGCGTAGGTTGGTCATCCAACAGTAGACAGCCTAACGGAAAGTTGACCAAAATTGGCGTAGCTCTTAACGTATTAAACATTCAATTAATTATAAAAATCTCTGCAACAGATTCGATCACAAGTTTAAAATTCCACAGAACGCATGTTGAAATAAAACATTCGCCATTCGGCTCCGATTCGATTATCTCTCCGATCAAAAGAACCTTTGTTTCGCACAGAAACACTGTGTCACTCCATTGTCCGTAAGATTCTAAAGAATTATACTGCTACATTCACTTCGCGAAATTGTACAAACTTGTAAACAGAACCAACTCCAACTTCTGGAAATTGAAAAGAAAGAGGACCCAACGACAGGCGCAGTCACTGCGAATCCCGTTCGAAAACGATGCAACACAATGGTGATCGTGAAACAAGCAACGACTCTCGCGAAAAAAAAGAAAAAAAAAGAAAAAAAAAGGAAAAAAAAAGAAAAAAAAAAGAAAAACAAACCAGACCAGACCCGATCGTTTTCGCCATTCAACTTGTCGATTCCGCTCGGCCGTTTAAAATATTACTCGCGCGCTCGTTATCGTTTTCTGTTTATCGCATAACGAATGGCATCGAACAGATCGGCCGGTCGGCTTCCACCTCTGCTCGCCCCTTTTTCTGTTTTTCTATTTCTCTGTTTCTCGCTTCCTCTCTCTCTCTCTCTCTCTCTCTCTCTCTCTCTCTCTCTCTCCCGGTGTCTGCAATGGTTACATAAATTTCCAGGTTTATCTGAATCCATTTTTCGAGCGGACAATCAAATCACGGGTGCAATTAGCGGAGTGGAGTTCCCAGTGGCTGCGGGAGATCGTATAAACGTGTAATCGCGCGATTCAATTTCAGTTTTAAATCGGACGGATTTACAATGGTAGTCCGGGCGCGATTTGTTCTGCTCAGAAACAAAATTACTCAGAAACAAACTTATTTATTTATTTATTTATTTTTTAAGTGGTATGGATCTGCATTTTCTTATTTCAAGTATTTAACACTAGGTTTACGGGCGTTGATTGGATCATTTTGATGGTTACATTGAAATACAAATTTTTTGTAACATCATTAGTTCGGTTTGCTTCGAATTAATAGATTTCTATAAACAGAGACTTATTTAATACATTTTTCTATATAATTTTCATTTTGAGTTTACATTTTCCGCACGCATGATTCCTAAACTCAAGCACGAAATCTGAATTCCGTCAAATTGACGGGTTCCGTAAATCTAATGTTAATATCGTAATATGTAGGATAACCAGAATTAGCTTCGGCTCATTTTTTATTTCAACATTGAATTTATATTTAAATTGTAACGTTGCTGCGCTAATTTTAGGAGAGAAGTGGATAAAAAGAAATAGAAAAAAAGTAGTATTGGCAAGTTTGTTTATTTTTGCGAAATTCGTTTTACGAGGAGGATGATTCGAGTCACAGCTGATTCGACCAGGTGCATTACTGGTTTCGCGATGTGATTGAAAATCACAGGGATTTGTTGTTTTCTTTTTTTCCTCTCTCTCTCGTTTTACGTTCCCGCAGCTTCCATTGAAACCGCACGGCGGTGTTTTCCAATCGTGATTGAATTTAAAATAGAAGCTCCAGAATAAAGATAATAGTAATCCCGGTGTTCTCGATCGAAGCGCAGTTCTGGATTAATAACTCGCGGGGAAAGTCATTTTACACGTTTTTCCTCTAATATTACCAAAAATCGATTTTAATTCTTCTTGTCAGGAATTAAAAATTAAGTATGTTAACACTAATAGAGATCAGTTTTTCTTTATACAATTTCTTTAATGGATATAAAATTTCCACCTTGTTATCTGCATACTATATTCTATCGACTTATTACAATATAAATTTGTAGTTTTGCGCTCCATGTAAAATTACGTTTTGAAAATTTATAATAGTAATTTGAAACTCACCAGTCCTTTAACGTACGATTTAATTTAAATTATTTCTCACGCGGGTCAGATTTAATTTTTTTTCACACGTTGGTGCAAGAAGTGTTCGAAAATAAAACAAGTTTTCTTATTGCAAAATAAAGAAATTTATGAAATTTAACCGTAATACGAAGTAATTCGATTGTCATGACGAATGGAACTCGTCATTATTCATTTCGCCCTGAAATTACCATCACGAGTTGCACTCGTCATTATTCATTTCGTCCTGAAATTTCAATGACGAGTTGCACTCGTCATTTCAGGTCAGCGGGTCAACCCAGAAATTTGTTAAATTTTTTAATAATAATTACACGAAAATTGAACGTAACCGTACATAAAGATTAAATTAAATCGAACTTAAAGAGAAATCACGCGATTTGATTCAATTTCGTTCATCCAATTACACCGAATGATACGCAAGTATAGAAACACATTGATGGATGCTCGTGTTACAACCGCATCGTTCAATCATGGAATTAGTAACTACACGCAACGGATCGAAGGGTGTGATGTAACACTGTCTTCCGATAATGCAAAAATTACCGATTTAAAAGTACGGAAAATACTCAACTGAAAATCAAGCGAAACGTTCCATAAATTTTATGTAATAATCAGTAATCCGACAAATTTTCCGCAATTCCTGGTTTCGAAGAAATTTCGCTATCAGAAATAACTCCTTTTTTTAATATTCTGAAAAAGTCACACAAAATCTCGTTCTTTTATATTTTGAAGCTGCAGCGAAGAACAGATCTTTTATTATTGTTTAATTGACCATCGCCCCTCGGGTTTTATTGTAAACCATTTTTGGGACCTGCTGCTGGCAATATGCGTACAGAATGCTGGAAAGCGGGAAAACCCGAGGGGGGCAAAGAACAACCGTGGGCCTACGAGCCACATTTTTTGGGAGAAACGTTAGTCTTAACACTAAATCTACCGACGAATAAAGTAGACCTATTTGTATCAAAAGAAATAAAAATGATAGGTAGTCTGAAAAATATATAACGGAAGCAGAAAAAATCTTTAGGTATATTTTTCACAGAAAATCACGAAAAATTGCCCGAACTGAATCGTTATAAATTTATAGAATCTTTGTGAGAAACTACAAGCCGGTCATTTTGACCGCTTTGGTAGCTTTAGTGTTAAGCTGAACGCGGGGTGGAAAAGTTGTATCAGTCTTGCCTTCCTTTTCAAAATTATAAGTTTCGTTTTTGTTGATCGTTGTACTATTTTTTATCCCATCCTTCTAATATAACAATTATCATTCCACCTTTTTGTGTCAGACTATAATTTGAAAAATTAAAATTAAAATTAACTATAGTTGAAATATTAAATTAGAAACAGATCTTTAAAATTTCACTCATATCTGTAGATATAAAAATGGTTTTTTCAAGACAGTTCAATTTTCTTATAAAAAGCTCAATTCTCAAGATTCAATTTGACAAAAAAAAAAAGAGAGAAAAGAAATATTTCGAAAGTCTTGAAAGTGAAGATATGAAAGGGAAATAAAAAGAAAATCCTCGATCGTTCTTGATAAACGTTCGTCGCTCTTATGATCGCGTTTGCTGGCCCAGTAATTGTTCGACACGACGAGGAAATCGTTTTATGGGTGCGTTGCACTTTGCCTCGTTAAATCGAGGAAACCACTTCAGATTGCTCGGCTCGATTCGCGTTTTTCTAGCGGCGTTCGTCAAGGAAAGCCGATGCTTTAATCCTGCAGCTCTGCATTCTCGTTCTCCCTGGAATTTATTTTTCCCCAAGACGATTGAATCAGGGGTATAATTAGCGAAGTGGAACTTCGACCGTCGTCTTAATTCGTCCACGATAGTCCAGCATAATTTTATCCGGGCTTCACTGAGAAAATGTAGGGTTTATTTGATTTTGTATCCCTTTTGATGATTTCTAACGTGTTTCTGTTGAAAGTAATAATAACTAGCATAATTTTATCCAACCTTCATTGAGGAAATACAACGATTAATTTAATTTCTCTCTCTTTTGATTATTTAAAGTATTTTCGTTATTACAATAATAATTCGTATAATTTCAGTTTATAATTATACTGTTAATCAGTACAATTAATAACTAGCATAATTTTATCCAACCTTCGTTGATAAAATACAACGATTAATTTAATTTTTCTTTCTTTTAATGATTTAAAGTATTCTTGTTAATTACAATAATAATAAGCGTAAATTTAGTTTATAATTATATTGTTAATCAGTATAATTAATAACTAGCATAATTTTATCCAACCTTCGTTGAGAAAATACAACGATTAATTTAATTTTTCTTTCTTTTAATGATTTAAAGTATTTTTGTTAATTACAATAATAATTGGTATAAATTTAGTTTTGATTAATCAGTATAATTAGTAACTAGCATAATTGTATTCAACCTTCAATGAGGAGATATGCGGGTTAATTTAATTTCTCTCTCTCTTGATGATTTAAAGTATTTTCGTTGATTATAATTATAATTAGCATAACTTCAGTTTATAATCATACTATTAATCCATGTGATTAATAACTAGCATAATTGTATTCAACCTCCAATGAAAAGATATAGGGGTTAATTTAATATCGTTCTCTTTTGATGATTTATAGTGTATTTTCGTTGTTACTAGTAGTAATTAATAAATAGATTTCGTGTTTGTATTAGTATTATTCGGTATATTTGTATTAATATTATTTTTGATTACTTTTTTATGACAGTGTTCCTATTAATATGACTTTTGAGATACGAGACAATTTTAAATGCAATCCATGATTCGATACAAAGTCTGCTTTATCGAATGCAACTTATAATAACAACACTTTGTACCCAACTTAAAAATTCTAAACAATTTATAAACTACAAAACTGAAACTATACATAATTATCACTCGTGAAGAACGTTTTAAAAATTATAAAACAATTGTAATGGCTGCGTTCAAATTATAATGCAAACATCGTGTTTTATTATTAACGAACTTATTAATTGCTATTAAATAAAAAACTCAGACGTTTATTCCTTTAATTATCGCTTCACAATTCTAACAATTTCATTTCTTTTCTAACAATTTCAACTATCTGAATGCCCCTTATCACAAACTTCATTCCATAAAAACCGACTCTAAGTATCGTAACGAAACAATTTGCACGAAGACCCTAATACTTCATCGTGGAAAATAAAAAAAGAAAGTAATGTTAAATAGACATAGCACGCACCTGCAATTCGTTCAATATTCCCTGTGTCACCAGAGGATTAATTGCCAGCAATTTCGAGTTGACTCGAGCATCAACCCATTTTAATTTATGTGAATCTACTTTCTATTTGGATGGCTAGAACGAGATGGCGACTAATGAATTAGAATTTCAAGGGAGCCCCACCGATCGAGAGATGCGACGTTTACCTTCCTTTTATCCATCGCTTGCATCGTCGCGCTTCGTGGCATAAGTAATTGCACAATAAATCCTACTCAAAGAAAGTTTATCTTTTACCAGAAATTTATCGATCGTGTTTCATCGGCTGGAATTATAATTTCTTTTTTTTTCTTCAATTTTTTTCTACTCTGTTCAGGATTAAAATATGAGCTGCTTGTAAAAAATCGCAGGCCAAATTGATTAACTGCATAAAACAGAAAGTGGAGAAATGTGATGAAACAATATACATTGTTTTACAAAATTTTGTTTAACCCTTTCGTTACGAGCGCTCTGTCCGCCGTGACACTCCCGCTGTGTGCGGCGCCGCTCCGAAAATGTACACACAGCGCGTGGTCAGTCCTCTTTTGTATGATGATTTTTCTAGGCGTTAACCCATTTGCATCCAAGCGCGGAATATTCCGCGAGCCGCGACTGTCTACTATCACCAAGCGCGGAATATTCCGCGAACATGCGACTGTTTCTTATTTGTTTATAAGTTTTTTATTTGTTATTTATATTTCTTATTGCCAGTTGCTAAATATTTTTCAGATGTGACAGAAAATGAAAATGTGATTTAAATCCATAAATTTTTTCAACGTCGGTTTCATACCATCGTTCCTCGGGTTTAACTGTAAACTGTTTTGGGGCCTGCTGCTACCAATATGCATTGAGGAAAGCGGGAAAAGCTCAAAAGTGGCTTGCCCACGAACAACCGTGGGCCTGCGAGCAACATTTTTATAAAAAGTTAGTCTTAAGCTGAACGTGGGGCTGAAAAATTATACCACTCTTGCCTTCCCTTTCAAAATTATATTAGTGTTTCTATTTTAATCGTTCTACTTATTTTTATATCCCATTCTTCTAATATAACAATCGTTATTAATATTACAATTTTTGGGCGACTAAGGGAGTTAATCGATTCGGCCTGTGAATGGCTAATATGATAAAATGAACTCGTTCCTTAACACATTCGCAACTTGAATACAAACTCTGCTGCACCGTGTTTATATCGATTAAGTCGATAACAGACACTTAAGCGTGCACACGCGTCTACATAGGTCAAAGAAATACGATGGCAATTCAACGGAGCAGTAATGTTCTCTAATTGTTTATACATTCTGAAAACGGTGCTTCAACTGCTCTTCAGAAGGTTAAAAAACATACTACGTCAGGGGGAGATGTTAAAAATGTGAAACAGCGTTAAGTAGAAACTGATATTTCAGAGAGGAACGCGGAATATTTATAAAGTAACTTTTTTACATTGTGCGTATTTATTTGCATACAATTAACAACGATTAAAATGAGAGATGTTTGCATTCGTAAATGGTTAAGAGAAAATTCATAGTGAAATAAAGAAAAATATTAATTCTTGCGGAAGGACGTTTCTTGCTTGAAGCAAGAATAATATGCAAGGAATAATATTAATAATCTTTATCGTTTCTAATAATTATTTCAAATTATTTCTAATAATTATTTCTAATTATTTCTAGTTATTTCAAATTATTTCTAATAATTATTTCGTGAAGTAAAATTATATTCTTTGGATAGAAATTTGAACAAGAAAAATATGCAAGGAATAATATTAATAATCTTCATCGTTTCTAATAATTATTTCTAATTATTTCTAAATATTTCTAATTATTATTTCGTGAAGTAAAATTACATTCTTTGAATAGAAATTTGAACAAGAAAAATATGCAAGGAATAATATTAATAATCTTCATCGTTTCTAATAATTATTTCTAATTATTTCTAATTATCTCTAATAATTATTTCGTAAAGTAAAATTATATTCTGTGGATAGAAATTTGACAAAAGTACATTCTAAGTATAATAATTTTATATTCTATATTCCAAATATTTTAACACTCTATTTTTTATTCGTACATTATTCTCTGTCAACAACAAAAAATTTTACTTTTATCAATTACCAGATAAAATTGAAATAAATATGTAATGAAACTGTTTCGAATAATGCCTGCGTCTAATGTGTATTCAGACGGAAACTCGAGCAGGTGAAAGGATCGTAGCTGCCAGATTCTGACAGTAGTCACAGGCAGATATGGTCTGACAGTAGTTGCTGATAGACAGCGGTGAGACAGTATTCAAGATTCAAGGAATAGCTCAAAGCAACCTGAAATTTCTTAATTCACTTTAAATCGAATAAAATCTAAAAGTAGCGTAACGTTATTAATAATCCAACTATTAATAATTAACATACTGAATTACAAGCTATTTTGTCAAACAAAACGTAATTATCAATAATTAACAATCGGATTAAGTAATTAGATTTGGGGAATAAATATATCTATTAATACGTCAAATTAACGCTTGGTAATTAACGTAAACCGACGATGTTTGCGAACAAAAATTCTGTTATTAATGTAATAATTATTGAAAATTATATCCACAATTTTTACTTTGATTTATATGGCCTAAGTTATTTACACATCGTGCGTATGTAACACTGCAAACAAGTAGAAGCGATATATTAATTCCAGGCGATAAATTTTCCAAGTATTAATTAATATGATTATTTGCAATCGATTGATCGAACAATCGCGCGAGCTATCAAATTTTAAAGCATCATTTTCCTGTAGGATTGCAGCAAAATTGAAACTCAAATCCAACGAAATTGGATTAAATGTTCTCCTGGCATTAACCTGACAATAGTAAGTTTCTCTTAGCGTGGCACGAGCCGGAATATTAACTTCCATGGATATTAAGTCTGATACAATACACAACGCTAACTGATAATCGATAATCGGTGAGACGTAAAATGCTAGCAGAATATTTACACGAATTTTTCATAAAACCTTACCAAAGACACGTGATCAAAATTTATAATAAAAACACAGAAGAAATACGTAAATTTGTGTACGAATTTTAAAAAAATAATAAGAAGAAGAAAACTTAAAATAAAAAATATAAAATTGCGGAGTACGTTTGCAAAAATTAGTTTTGCGCAAAAAATTCAATGAATTCTCTTTGGAGTGTACTTTCTAATTCATTTCTCAAGATGGAATATTTATCGTAAGAAAAAAAAACTCTCTGGCATGATCACTTAATTGCTTAACCAACTCAAACAATTCTCATTAGGTGAACCCTCTGAAATATTCAAAACTTTTTCCCTTAAACTCGCATTTAACGATGGCGGGCTCGAATTTTCCGACGCAACAGTCTCTTAAGGGGAAGATGGGTCGTTAAAGATTTTACCTCGCAGCCACGCCGAAACTCATTTCCATAGACTACACGTGCAATATTCGTCAAGTCGGGAATATGGACGTACCAACTAATGTATTTCTACGGCATGCTTCTATCAGCCTAGAGAAATTACCAGCAGATGATTCCTTTCTAAACCGATCAGCATTCCGGCAGTCTCGATTCGTTTCTAACAAAATTAAATTTTTTTTCCATCATTTCTTTTCTCTGGCAGCTCGGACTATTCAATCTTATTCTCTATCTTCGATTTTAATCATAATATCATCGTTAATCATCGTAATATTCATAGTCTTCGTGCATGAAGTTCAAATTGTAAAATTCTTTCGATATATTGTAAGGCGTAAGAGCGCCTACGGCACCAAGGCCCTGCATGAGGGTTAATTTATGATACTGCCTGAGTGAGACGCCTGGTCACCAAGTGTCTGGGAAATCGGCTAGGCAGAAATGCACATGGCCCGCTCTAGTGGTGGGGCCCGGGTTTTCGGAAAACGTACTACGAGGAGAGACAAAGGGCAGTCTAGCTAAGCCCGCGTTAGGAGACGGTTTGGAATAAAATAATCTTTTTAAGACTTTTGTGTTTTGCCATATTTTGCCCTATCCCCGCTTTCGACCATCCTTACAATATCAATTTTTAGACATCGAATTTTAGAAATTTCTGCTCTTAGATATTTATGTAATTGGGATAATGGTCATAGAAGATATGAAAGACTTAATACAGGTAATCCCAGATTTATTCACTTGTCGTAGGACACAAAACGTACTATACTTGAATCATAGAACTAAATTTTTAATTGTAAGTAACGCAAGCCTCAGATCTTGAAGTTTTCTAAGATTTAATGGTAAACAAGACTCTAATGTTTTCCAACCGCAGAGTAGAATTATAGAATCAAATTGTTAATTGTAAATGATGCAAGTTTTAAATCTTGAAAGTATCTAATATTCGCTGATAAACAAGACCTTAATATTTCCCAACCACAGAGTAGAATCATAGAACTAAATTGTTAATTGTAAGTGATGCGAGCTTCAAATCTCCAAGGTTTCTAAGATTCAGTGGTAACCAAGACCCTAAGATTTTTTGAAAACCTCGAAGGTTTCTAAGATTCTTTCGTTTTTCAACCGCAGAGTAGAATTATAGAGGCTTAAAAGTTTCCAAATCGCAAAAGAGAATATAGAACTAAATCCTTAATTATAAATGATGGAAGCCTCAAATCTTGAAGGTTTCCAAGATTCAGTGTTAATCAAGGTCCTAAGATTTTCTAAAAACCTCGAAGCTTTCTAAAATTCTAAGATAGCCAGTGCTCTAAAGTTTTCCAACCGCAGAGTAAAATTATAAAGGCTGGAAGGTTTTCAAATCGCAGAGTAAAGTCATAGATCTAAATTGTTAATTCTAAGTGATGGAAGCCTAAAATTTTGAAGGTTTCCAAGAATCAGTGGTAACCAAGGCCCTAAGATTTTCTAAAAACCTTGAAGTTTTCTAAAATTCTAAGATAGCCAGTGCTCTAAAGTTTTCCAACCGCAGAGTAGAATTATAGAAGTCGAATGGTTTCCAAATCGCAAAATAGAATGTACAACTAAATTGTTAATTCTAAGTGATGGAAGCCTAAAATTTTGAAGGTTTCCAAGATTCAGTAGTAACCAGGGCCCAAGATTTTCTAAAAACCTCGAAGTTTTCTAAAATTCTAAGATAACCAGTGCCCTAAAGTTTTTCCACTGCAGAGTACAATTATAAAGACTGCAATTGTTAATTATAAACGATGGAAGCCTCAAATCTTGACGGTTTCTAAGACTGCAATGTGGCCAAGACACTAAGGTTTCCCAACCGCAGAGTAGAATCATAGAGGTAAATTCTTAATTGCAAGCGATGCAAGCCACGAATCTCGAAGGTTTCTAAGATTCCAAGATAGCCAATGACCTAAAGTTTCTCAACCGCCGAGTAGAATCATGGAACTGAATTCTTAATTGTAAGTAATGGGAGCCTCAAATCGTGAGTGTTTCTAAGATTCCAAGCTGGCCACGGCACCAATGTTTCTCGACCCGAGAGTCCTTGAAACCTCAAGATTTCTAAGCTTCCAGGACCAAGTTTTCGATGTCTTTGAACCCGCAGAATTTTCGAGGTCCCGACGTCCTTCAAGTTTCACGGTCCCGAAAAACTCAATTTCCTTTTTAACCAACGTTTGCTTAAATTTTTTTCAACTATCTGTGTCGAATAAAAAATTTTTACACAACTTTGCCAAACAACCATTATAATTCTAAAGCATAAACGTGGAATCTCATTGAACTCGCATCAAACTTTCCCGCAAATAAGTATCTTTTAACTCATAATATAACCAATTCCAACAACTTCAATTTATCGTAAGTTTCGTTTCGCAGCCAGACAGCGGAATCGCCGAACATCTCGAACTTTTCAAACAGCCATCAAAAATTACGATACTCATAAAGCGACCAGCAGCAGCGTGGAACAGAACAGGATCTCACAGGAACGCGTCACAAAGGCACGTTCTATCTTCGTCTCAAGATTAAAGCAATTTCTGCAACAAGGTACGTGCTTTTTCCGCTAAACCGGCCGACACTGGCTCGTATTAAACGCATGCCGTCTAGCCGCTTTTTCCGCCATTAAAGCAGTGTTAAATTGTATAATTACTGAGGTACTAGCAGCTAAGGAACGTTACACATTGTATGAAATCTCGAGGGAATTGTAGCGTTGACGATGGCGAAGAATAGTCGAGTTATTGTGGAGTATAATGCTCATTCATCGTGTTTCCTGCATAAAAGTGGTATGAAATTTTAATGCGAAAAATAGGAGGAAAATGTGAATAATTTAGTACTTTAAAAAATTATTTCAGCGAGGTAGCGGTTATAAATGAATTTGAATCGGTAAATAATTACGAAGGTAGAAAACTATCCGTTGAGAAAATGTGAGATTAGAATGTTTAAAAAATATGATTACGTTAAATAATAATTATTGAAATTAACGCGTGAAAAGTAAGAAAAACGTGGAAAATTAATATAGCAATTATAAAAAAATTTGGATTGGTAAATATTTATGAGGTTAGAAAATTATCTATTGTTAAAATGTGCAATTGAAATGTTTTAAAAGTATTATTACATTAAATAACGACTATTGGAATTTGAAAATAATTCTTGAGCTAATCTTTGGCATTAAATTGTTAAATTACTTGATATTCTAATTATTTCTAGTTCTTGTACTTTTTTTTTTTAAATACACTTTACGGTTAAATATTGCAGAATTGAGAAAGTGATTTAATAAAAAACTTGGAAATGGTAACATTGGTTGAAGTCATAAATTCTGTAAGATCCGGAGAGAATGAAAATCTCCGCAAGGATAATAAAATTTATATACCATGATTACAATGATAACTTTCCTTCGTTTGTACGCAATTTCCTCAATCTACTCAGCACCTAAGTGAAAAACTATAAATCGGGTAGATTTCTTTGCCTAACGTAAAGCATACTAATTCTTTCTTCACGAAAATTATTCTGCATTTACCTACTTACGTTAAAACAAAAAAAAAGAATTTTAAAAACTTTTATTTACTCTATCAATCTGTTTAAAAAATTTCTAACAATCTATCTGACTAAATATATCAAAACCCTTATTTAACCGCATAAAAATCTTTATTCTTCGTTAAAGTTTGGTCAATATTAATTAAAAAAAATAATATTTGAACATCTTTTTTAAACTTTGACCTAAATCAGCTATCATATTACGAAAACTGTGATGATAATCAAGTTATCGAACATTCCTTAAAAAGAGCCAAACGAAATGAAAGCGACAAATAATTTTTCTCTCGACAAACAGGACATTTTAAATCGTAAGTACGCTTCGACTTTAATCGGAAAAATTTTCGATCATCCGCGTCACTACACGCGTCGATTCTCGAATAGGATCGAACAAATTTTGAATCGATGAACGTGCATCGAATATTTTATAACGTCAATATGTTCTTCGATATCTGAATAAAATCGCGTCCACGTTCGTTGACAGATTAAACGGCGTTCCTGTAGTGTATTTCCACGGTAAAGAGAGGCGTCGCGCTGTATATATTCATCAAACGGCACCGTAAATATTGTACGAGCAAACTTTAACAATTTGTGCAAATAACATCTGCTGCGCTCGTTTCTTCGAACGGATTGCCACGGTTATAGCGTCTCGTTTCGATTTCTCCCCTTATTTTAAATTTCCAACAAAGCTTATCGTCCTCTCGAACGATTTTGAGTGTCCTTAATACGCAACGTAAACACGTCAGATGTACAGATTATACCGATGTATAAAAAAAAAGATCAATCGCTAATTTTTTAATCGATTGTTAAATCCCGCTATCCACCTCGGGTCTGTATAACTCGAAACCAAGTTTACTTTTCATAAATATTGTACTTTCAAATATTCGTTTATTATATTTAGTGTATTTTAGTTTTGCATTTATTTTTTTAATATCGTGTGCTTCGTGAGTCTAAAATGTTTTAAAATTGACGGAAACAAATTTTTAAGGGATACGAATGTGCAGAGTAAATGAGTTGTAACAGAAATATGAATTATATGTGTAAACTTTGTGCATTTAGTTGTTCATAGATTTTATAATTTTATATCAATGCAAGAATTTATTTAATTATTTTCTAATGGTGTATTCGAATTTTTATCCAGCGTGTCGAGCGTTTTATCACATTAGCGCTTTGTCGGGCTGGACTCGACGTTCCATCTTGCTCCGTTCCTTTCAGTTTCATAATGTAAAATGCACTCTTATTGATTAAAAATAAATTTCATCGATTTTTATTAATGTGTATATGTTAGTAAATATAAAAGTATGAAAATTAAGGGAAATTTGATACAGATTTTGGAAGTAGCTTATTAAAAACGAACCAGTTGGGGTAAAATATCGACCGTTACTCGGAGTGCAAAGGGTTAACGCGTTGCTTACTGTTTCCAGAGATTTTCCATTTTTCACCGTAACATTCGTAATAAATAATTCTTCGCTTCCATACCTGGTTCTGTGCAATTTCGTTCCACAATTCCCTCAAGAAAATACAACGAGCTTTATTTAAAACATTTATATTAACATCTCCCTTAACGTAGGATTCCCGAAGAAAATTTTTCCATGCGTCTTTTAAAAAAATACTTATGAAAATAATAATGGCTAATGAAAATAAAGGTTAAACCTAAACATTTCTGTTTCGACCGCTACACTTCTGTCCCGAATTTTCCCCGGCTAAATGGTAGTGCAAGGGGTTAAATCATTCCTTAAGATCCAACAGTTTTAAAAATATTATCATAACGATATCTTTGACTCGGTATCATACTTAAAACAATTTTTCAATCGAAATAAAAGGAACCTTCTCGATTAAACGATTCCAATCCTAGCCGTTTCACACTGGTTAGCCCGATGAGTGACGAGTAGAAACATAGTTTCAAACCTCCCCGCTTTCTTCTCAAATAATCCCTAAGTTTTCCACCAATGCAATTAAAAGTACCGTTCCAAGATCGGACGAAGTCGGATTGAGTCGATCTCCAAGATTAGGGACGCCCTCTTTTCGTACCAACTTTCGGTTGTCGAGATCCCAAGAATTTCTCGCGTCGTCAGCGTCTCGAAGATCGACGCGTTGAACTTCGCCGACGATTCCGTGACTGCGAAGGATTACGGCCACCAGTGGGATAATGGAACAACAACGACTGGAGAACTCCCAAGTTTTCAAAATATTGCTGGGGAACGCGTTTTCGTCGCGAATGGCGGAGAAGTCAATTTCAAGTTTTGAAGGAGGAACGTGTGTGACGGTAAATAAGAGTCGATGCGAAACTTGGCAAGAAGGTTAAAGTTGTAATGTTAGAAAAGAATCGTTTGCAGGAAAACGGTTCCTCGGGAGGCGAGGAATGAAAGAGAATTGTGTGCGTACGTTTTGAGAGCTGGTTTTGATAACACTCGGCTATACTTATTTCATTTTGCTAGCAAAAAGTAAATTCAGAAATTGGAATTCAAAATGTTTAAGTTACAGCGACGAAGCTCGTGGATACATACGCGGGCTCAGAAAAAATATTCACACAATTATAAAACATACAGACTGTATCCTACATTTTTTACGATGCATAAACAACTACAAAAGAACTTCAACGGTAAAACTACTGACGATTAAAGTATGTTATGTGTACTAAAGAAATAAAAATGAAAGGTGTGTGGAATAATATACACTGCGAGAGATAAACTTTTATCCATATTTTTTAATAGAAAATCATGGAAATATTCAGAAATATGCCAGGATAAATTTATAAAAATTCTTTAAGAAATTAAGAACATAGTTATTATATTTTGATTACTTTGATAGTTTTAATATCAACCCTGCTACGGTCCTTTAGTATTTTCTGACACAGCAATGTTTCACCTTTCTTAAATAATTTCCTAATTTTTAACACTGGAACTATCAGCGATTTAAATATCTATACTTTGAAAGATATAAAAACAAACAAAAAAAATACATAAAGCAAGCGAAGCAAAGATTTATCTATATTCTTAACAAAAAAAATCACATAAAATTTCCCAGAATGTACTAAAATAAATTTCTAAAATTTCTAAAAGAAATTATGAATTAGTCATTTTTATTATTTTGGTAATTCTAGCGTTAAACAAATATTCAAGAACTCATCACATTTACCAAACCTAGTGCTGATCACGCATAACAACCGGCAATTATACATAATTACCGGATTAATCACATTTACCGTAACATATATAACTTCTCGTTTTAACTTCACGTTAGAGATCTACTCTTCTCGAAGCTAGAAAATTTTTTAACCCATTCGCTGCCAAGCCTAAATTATATGAAGTCATTTCCATTGCCATTTAAATTTGTAAAAGATCATTCTCTTCAGATCTTCAAGAAATAAAGTATAACTTTTATAAAAAATTTTATTTGTAGCATTTTTTCAAGTTTTTTACATTTCTATATTCATGTTTGTGGCCACAAAAAATTTGCTAATTCAAAAGCCCGCATGTTATAACATATTTAAAGTAGGACGAGTATACTCGTCTCGGCAATGCATGGCACCCTGCCAAAGACGAGTATACTCGTCCTACTTTAAATATGTTATAACATGCAGGCTTTTGAATTAGCAAATTTTTTGTGGCCGCAATCATANTTTAACCCATTCGCTGCCAAGCCTAAATTATATGAAGTCATTTCCATTGCCATTTAAATTTGTAAAAGATCATTCTCTTCAGATCTTCAAGAAATAAAGTATAACTTTTATAAAAAATTTTATTTGTAGCATTTTTTCAAGTTTTTTACATTTCTATATTCATGTTTGTGGCCACAAAAAATTTGCTAATTCAAAAGCCCGCATGTTATAACATATTTAAAGTAGGACGAGTATACTCGTCTCGGCAATGCATGGCACCCTGCCAAAGACGAGTATACTCGTCCTACTTTAAATATGTTATAACATGCAGGCTTTTGAATTAGCAAATTTTTTGTGGCCGCAAACATAAACATAGAAATGTAAATGCATGACACCCTGCCAAAGACGAGTATACTCGTCCTACTTTAAATATGTTATAACATGCAGGCTTTTGAATTAGCAAATTTTTTATCGCTACAAACATAAATATAGAAATGTAAAAAACTTGAAAAAATACTACAAATAAAATATTTTACAAAAATAGGACGAGTATACTCGTCTTGGCAATGCATGACACCCTGCCAAAGACGAGTATACTAGCAACCATAATTACGGAAAATAAATTCGAAAGACCGTATCAAGGTTAAACCATCGATCATCCCAAAAGCATCCTCTGTTACGAATCACAATCCTCGAATATCGGCCGTAAAGATTCAGAATCCAGAGATTAACCAAATAGTCCGTACGCGAGAAACAACGACGAGGGGTGTGAAACGAAACGGATTAGCGGATCGTTTCCGTTTCGAAAACACGGCCTATGTCGGAATAATCGTCCGAATCGGGAACAATACGGTTGGAGGAAGACGGTGGTGAAACTGGCGGGGTTGGGAAAGCAACGTCCGTCCGGACGATACGAAATTTCGGTTCCGCGTCGGGGAACAATGCATGCAAATTTGCCGAATAATCCGACAGTGAATCGTTGCCGCGGTTTCCTGGCCGCGTTTGCGGTGCGTTCAACATCGACACCCTTTGTTCCACCCCGCGAACGGGAGAAAACCGGCGACCTACAAAGGATTCTTGCGTAATAACGCGCGTGAACAGGCAGCCGTAACGGACGGTCGTCCGTGTCATCAACAGGTTTATCAACAGGTGAAAATGCCGATACAAACACGGTCGACGAGTGACGACGCTGTCGTTCGCACCTGTAACGAGTGACGACGGAACAGCTTTGGAAATTTTCAGCTACGTCGGCCATTGAATCGATGACGCCCTTTGCTTTCGAACAGTTTGATACGTTGCGGTCGAGCTATGTGTACTTACGTATTTACCGTTTCTGTATTATCAAGGTAACAATTTACGTTTGTTTTGTAAAAATGATACAGATTAAGTACTGTTGCGGCGTAACAAAGGAACACGAAAAATAATAAATTAGAATTCACATTTATCGGTGCTGTAGATTGTAAATCTACAAAACGTCTGGAAATCTCTAAATTACTTTACAACTGTCGGTGCCCTATGCTCGCTGAGTTCAAACGCATGTTCTACTTGGTTTTAACGGTGACACACGCGGACTAACATTTCCATCCCTCAAAATATCGAACGGGCAAGCAACAAAGTTGCACTAAGTCAACAGAGTTTAACTCGCTGTCCAAAACACAGATTATAAAATTACACTTAACACATCTTGCGCGGCCACTTTGCCGCCAAAGTCTTACCGAATTCCTAGGAATTCATTCTTGCATTTTTTGTATTTTTGCAACGCATGTCTACCTGATCTTATCTTAACAACATCACAAAAACCCATCGATAACAATAATCCATTAATAATCCGTGAAAAACGACTCGCTTCCCGCTCAAGATGCGAAATCCGCGCAAAACGACTTTAGTCGCTTCCCGTACAAGATGTGCTAAGACAATTAGCAAATATATGTAAATATTATACATTAAAACTGTGTAAGTTCACTATCAGTTTTTCCAAATATTCACTCGCCGTTAACTCTTTCGTTACGACAGTCCGCTCCGTTGGAGTGATGCCGCTGAACGGGGCACCGCGCCGAAAATTGTGCACAATACACGTCGGTAGTCTTCGGTGTTCGCAAGTGCGTTTTTCGCGTCAAAAATATACTTTTATTAGGATTAATCCAATATGAGTTAATAGAATCAAGAGTTATTCTACCCATACGGTAAATTCTTTTTTGCCGACGAGGGACGGTGCTCGTATATGCAAGTTGCCGGATATATACGGCATCCGTACACACAGGTCGTCGCGTGGATGCCGGATATAGACGACACTCGTAACGAAATGGTTAATACCCAGAAGCTTGTCTTACATCTTCTAAGGATCTAAAGACTTTGTCTTTCCTTATTTCGTGAGTCAGAGATCTACTTGGCGCATTCAATGGACTTATGCACCTTGCCTTGGGCAATCAAGGATTCATTTTGGTCCTTCCGAGGACCCGAGGACCTCGACTTCCTAAACTTCAGAATGCCAACTCCTGACAGTGAGTCCTGAAATCGTAATGGTCAAGTTTGCAGTTCCTTAGAAGGTCCAAAGCAGCTTCAATGGATCCATGGTTGATGACATCGAGGTCCTCGGCGCCTAGTTATCGAACCTATGGTCGCGAAACCGGTTCGTGAATCCTGCGGTCACCGTGGTCGAAGTCCTTGGACCACTGGATACTCGGTAACGTCCCTTGTGATTTCGTTTCGAAGTCAGTCTTAGTCTGTGGACCTTTGGATACTCTCAGACGGCTCCTGTAATTGTAAAGTTTGGAAGGTCGAAGTTCTGCGACCTCGAGGTGGTCTACGGCGTCTCTCATGACCCTGGAAATGGAAGTTCTTAATTATTCGCGACGTCTCTTAAGATTCTGGAGCCCGGGAGGGTACGGTTTCTAAATTCTAGGGTGGTACAGAAGTGATTTTTAATGACCCTTGGGTACTCGATATTCCTGAGATCTTAGATACTTGATTAATATATCCGCGAGCTTCTTGGTGGCGTTTAACATGGCCTCGTTATGGTCTGCAGCGTGTTTAACCATCTCAACACACTGCACGCCGATTAAATATCGGCCACTAGAAAGCCTGAATGTCGGTCTCGCTTGCTTGTCTCTGAAAAATTAATAGCTGAAGAAAATATTAAAAACCTTATACATTTTGGTAAAATAGTATATTTTTATTTATATATCCCATAATATCGTAAATGAGGATACTATGGACGGTGAAAGTCCTGCTAACATCGCAAACAGTGATTTGATAGATATTTTAAATAGCGATGAAAACCGTGAAATGGCTCGACGCGTAATCGACCTTCGTGTTGTTTATGGCACGCGCTATTGGAAGTTAAATCGTAAGGCAAAGGGTTAAAAGAAAGTGGATCTATCACGTTCTATCTAACCAGACACGCATTCCTTCCACTGGTCATTTTTCCAGCAACGCACGGTGCTTTGACGAATAAGTTAGGAATGTTAGTTAAATCGAATTTAACCCTTTGCACTCGAAGACTCCGGAGCGGAGTCATTTAAAATTTGTCTTCAAACTCGAGGGCTCCGCTATGGAGACAACACAAATAATATTTAGTTCATACCAAGAGGTATCACACCTTGGACGATTACAAAATGTAATAATGTTATAGTTTTTTGTTTTCTTATATACCACAACATTTGAATCTATAATCAATTAAAAAAAAATAATAATAACATACAATGATGTCTTTCCTTTGAATGCGCACATCATTTACGTATATATAAATATGATTTTTTCACTGAAACTGCTTCGAGTTGCTGGTAATATTGTGGGAATGGTGAATCTGAGGTGTGAATATTTAATCTGGAATGCTAGAGGTGTGAATAAAGAGTGTTTGGGACAGTGTGATCGAAGTGCGAGAGACGAGTGTTTGGGCCGAGCGATAGATGNCCGACGCGTAATCGACCTTCGTGTTGTTTATGGCACGCGCTATTGGAAGTTAAATCGCAAGGCAAAGGGTTAAAAGAAAGTGGATCTATCACGTTCTATCTAACCAGACACGCATTCCTTCCACTGGTCATTTTTCCAGCAACGCACGGTGCTTTGACGAATAAGTTAGGAATGTTAGTTAAATCGAATTTAACCCTTTGCACTCGAAGACTCCGGAGCGGAGTCATTTAAAATTTGTCTTCAAACTCGAGGGCTCCGCTATGGAGACAACACAAATAATATTTAGTTCATACCAAGAGGTATCACACCTTGGACGATTACAAAATGTAATAATGTTATAGTTTTTTGTTTTCTTATATACCACAACATTTGAATCTATAATCAATTAAAAAAAAATAATAATAACATACAATGATGTCTTTCCTTTGAATGCGCACATCATTTACGTATATATAAATATGATTTTTTCACTGAAACTGCTTCGAGTTGCTGGTAATATTGTGGGAATGGTGAATCTGAGGTGTGAATATTTAATCTGGAATGCTAGAGGTGTGAATAAAGAGTGTTTGGGACAGTGTGATCGAAGTGCGAGAGACGAGTGTTTGGGCCGAGCGATAGATGTGCGAGAGACGAGTGTTTGGGCCGAGCGATAGATGTGCGGGAGACGAGTGTTTGGGCCGAGCGATAGATGTGCGAGAGGCGAGTGCTTGGGCCGAGCGATAGAAGTGTGAGAAAAGAGTATTTGGACCGAATGACAGGGATTATCGTGTGACCGACGAGTTCCTGGGAATGTCTGAGCATTTCATTCAGCAGAGTGAAAAAGATTGAGAAATAGAAGAAGAGAGAATCAGGGAATATATGGATGGAGAAAATGCGCGTGCGAGTTAGTCAAGGATAGTTAGTCAAGAGTGGAGAGTCGAGTATAGAGAGTCAAATATAGAGAATTAGAGAGCGAACATTGTAACACCGAATTCATTTATTAGTTAATAAATAGTCATTATTAATCAGACAGTGTCCATTGGTGAGTCTTCATTGAGACACCCGCCAGCAACCTAACATCCCTACAATATGAATGAAAAAAAACTTCGAGTGCAAAGGGTTAACATACGTTAAATAATAATATAACGATATTATTATATAATAATATAACATAATAGATAAATTATATTTGTTCCTGGTGTGCTAGGATTTCATGAAATAGTTTGAAGTTGTGAGGTTTGAAATTTCTTAACGAAATGAAATATTGGTATGTTAAATTGATACGTTAATTACCACAGGTCAGTTTGTACGGAAAAGAATGTTAGATATAAATGAACAGTTATTTCCTCTCATTTGAAGCAAATTAATGAATTAAAATGCAACTTACGTTGTCGTTACGGTGGAGTATTAAATTCGTTTGTATTAATTTACAGAAATATGCTTGGCGGACAGTTAATTACTATCTGGTCGAAGTGATATAATAAATTCCTATTATGAAGGTAATAATTATTTTACTCGTTCTTGCGTATAATCGTATTTGAGAATTATCCGAGATTAATGCTGTAGTAAAATATCCAAACCGATTATAAATGCATACTTGCGTTTGTCAACACCATTTAGCTTGTCGAATTGGGAAATCGTACATGCTGGAATTTTACGTTGTTATTCAATTATCACAAATAATTAAGCAAATACATTAAATGTGGGTTAAAACAAACTATCTGAAGTTTATTACACAGAACTAACAAAAACAAAAACAAAAAAAATAGACACACATGAAAATTCAATATGATCTCCCAACATCGTCGAAAAATATCTAAAGCACAAAAAATATCATAAAGTATTTTTTTTTTTTAATTCTTTTAACCGTGCTGTCCTTCTCACTAACATTCTCACGTGCAATACACATTTACATCCCTTTAAAATTCTTTTTCTTTTTAATTAAAAACGGAGTTTTCAATTCTAAAACATTTCAGACCTACAAAATATACAATACTAAACAAGTAAATGCAAAAATTAGTTACACTACATCTGATAAAGGAATATTTAAACGCGTAGTGTTTATGTAAAAATAAACATCATTTCGAATTATGTATACCCGAAGAGGATACTAGGTTTAAATATACCGAAAACTATACAAGTTCCATCCAGATATGTATGGAATATAAATATGTATGAATAATAAAACTGTTCGCTTCCATTTGATGAACGGAACAGAACAAAATTTCGTCAGCTCATAGAAAAGAAACAGGAAGCGCGTTAGCCTTTCGCGTAACCATTTGACAGGATAGAAAAAGGTTGCGGCAGCTTCTTCAAATAATCGCGCAAAGAATTGGCCTGCACGGCCGAGAGAAACACGGTTCAGACAAAAAGGAAGCAGTTCGTGTCCTGGCTAGGGTAAAAAAATGCGCAAGAACAGCCAAGAAGGTGGTACGTTTCTCTATTAAAAGAGAAACCTGGCGCAAAAGCCGTGACAAGGAAAAAGAAGAGGCACCGACGAACAAAGGATAATTTATAAGAGTTGTCCGTAAAAAACGCACGGTGGCCAAATGACAAAGCTTTGTTGGCAGGTTCTATGTTTCTTCTATTTTTTCTTTTTTTTTTCTTTCTTTCCTTCAACTGCCACTCTCAAACTATAACGATCTAAAGCTGCTTGAAAACTGACCGCAAGAAGAAAAATGAATCGCGTCGTTAATGGGAAAAGATTTTCTATGGACCTTAAAGAGGATTTCGTCTATCTCTGTTCGAAACTTATGGTACCTTTAAAAATTCTCTGATGAAAAATTCTCAAATACCTATTAACCATGATAGGAATAAATGGATCGAATGAAAGAATCACCTTTGAAACAAAAAGAACCGAACGCTTAGTTTTTTCCGATGTTCGTGATTAAGTCCGCTGTCAGTTACCATTTCTCGACCTTTATTCATACCCCTTTTATCGTGTTATAGATTAGTATTGTCGAGGAAAGTATAATTTTTATTCATTGCTCATTACATTATTTATTAATTATTACATTACGGTCTCGATTGAATTTGAGCTATTAGAATAACTACAGTCCCTGGCCATCGAATTAGGACCGCTACAAATTTTCAGCATTTCTCACGTTTTACGTAAAATTAAGAGGCCTGTTCAAATTGTAACGATATAATTTATTAACTACTAACATGATACACTACTGTACATAACGTTATTAACATATGTTAATATTTTGTATTTCCACCCTTTGCTTCGATGACGGCTTGTATCCTTTCCGACACGCTCCGTACACATTGCTCGATCATATGCTTTGTATCTTCATTATTTTCCCAAGTATCTATAATTTTTATTTTCAACTCGGATAACGTGGTGCTTGGAGAGTCGTAAACTAGTCTTTCGAGTAGGTTCCAGACATTTTCTATGGCATTCGAGTCGGCAGAATTGCCTGACCATGGGAGCAAAGGGATATTTTTGGTTTTGGAATCGCTCATCGTCCACAGAGTTGGATTATTATCACGATAGTAACAAATCATGTATACATCGTTATCAACATATTTAGTAATAATTTGAATGACCAAAGACAGTTTTCCATATATGACACAATGTTACAGCCATAAAAATGAAATTTTCGTACGTGGTTCCAATTCGATGTCCAGGGACTGTATTCGTGTATTGAATCACTTACAATAAAAAATAAAAATAAAAATAAAAATATTAAAATCGGACACTATGCATCAATCAGTTAATTAAATTTATACTATAAGAATATCAGAGTGTTACTCTGAAAACAAACAACACGCAGGCCCCACCAGAAATTTTCGTACGTGATCCTAATTCGATGGCAAGGGACTGTACTGTCAAATACGTTTTTCTCCTCCTAGTTTAACAGTTGATAACACATTTTCAAAGCGAACGATGGCCGATATAAAAAAATACCTGTCGAATATTTTTTCCAGATTTATATCGTATCAAAATTTCATCGAAATCGACGCGTGTCAACTCCGTAAAATTCCTTGTTAGCAAGCTTGACTCTGAAAGCAAACAGCACGCAACCCCCACCGCGACAATCGCATGCCGCGCTGAAAACAGCCTCCATCTTGTTGCACATGATTCAGTCACGAGTGTTCATAAACGATACGTGTCCCGTCAATTATTTCAGCGATGCACCTTTTTATTCGTATCCCGAGACGACGTATCAATTAAACGCGCAAAATGCTTCGGAGAAACGCGCGGCGACAGAAGGAAGGAACGCGCGAAGAGTAATTGATTGCGAGTCGCAAACGGTCACCGACACAATTCCGGCGGAGCAATTAAAAGCTCGACCGAGTCGATAGTTACTGTTAGGTCCCGGTGAGTCGTTAAATTAATGCGACTTGTACACGCGAGGTGCATAAAGAATGGTTCGTCCGCGTCGATTTAAAGCTACGACTATTAATACCCCTCGTTTCGCGATCGGGAACGAAACGGATGATCGAACGTGATCATTTGTCACTGACTTCAATTTGCGCCCGTTTTAGGGTTCCGTATCTTTCTTGTTTCTTCTCAGATGTTTCTGTAAATCTTTCGAACTTGAGAATTACAAATTGCGATGATTTTGGTTACGGTCGCGGGTGGGTGTAAGGAAATATTTATTTGGCGCTGAAGTTGTTGGTAAGATTAATCGTTTGACCGCTTTGAGTGGTAAAAGTAATTTGGGAATTTAATTTTATTCGATACGCGATAATCTAGGAAGGAACGAATGAAGTTTGGCAATAAATAAAGTAGTGATGCTGTTGTACCATGATAAAAAGGTATCTTAATTTTCTATAAAGTTTGAATGATCCACAATAAAATGTTTGAGAATACATAAAAGTTTATTCAATGTATGTTTCATTTTTGCAATTTGAAATTTAATCCTTTAACCACGAGTCACACTCGTGGCGCCGATTCTGGATAAAATACAATAAAAAGACACAATATTTATGATAAAGTTCAATTTTAGCATTGACTGTAATTTAAATTTACAATATTGAAAATTAACAAATACAAAATACGTGCAATATTTCGATACTTTGCGTTTGACAGAGTGTCAAAGGCGTGAATAATTATCGTTGATATGTGTGAAGATTGAAGAAATCGTAAGCCAAGGGGTTAATAATCTTTGAAATTAACTGTGTAAATTCTCAACATTATTTAGAAAATAAACAATTTATTAATAACTGTAATATGGTACATACTATCTAGAAAAATGTATTTTTAAGAGTATCAATCTACTATGGGTTACAAAAATTATTGTATATTGTATAAAAATTATTATAACATAAATTACAAAAATTACAAATATTACAATAATTACAAAAATTATAACACAAATTGCGTAATAAAAATATTTTTCTACGACCGGATACGATTCAACGAAGAACCATCTACGAATGGTCTCGGAAATGTATGTTTCTCTAAAAAACAACCAAGAAAAAAAAAGAAACGGAAATTGGTAGGACGTCAATCGCGTCGATGACATCCATAATGGCCGATATTACTATGTCGACCGGAGTCAGAGTCAATCCGTAAGTAACGACCTTTGTGTTCGGATTCGAACGTTATTTCCGAAAATCAACGAGACCGATGCGCACCGTTCTGGAAGAATTGAATCGATTCGGAAAGAAGAAAAAGGCCACGGATATTGGATTTTCTTCCGAGAATAGTTGGAGTGCTCGCTCGAAAAAAAATGGCCACCCCCTGTGTATCGACGTTTCCTGTTTAATTGAGTTTGATCGAAGGTTTGGTGTACCTTAACTATTGAACAGTTGTTCTTTTTGTAAGAGGATAATTAAATTGAACGTCAAAGAATAGAATTCAATTGGAGAAATTAGTTGTTCGTAATTAATCGTGAAGAGATATTCTTTATTCGTGAATTCTATTGAGATTATGTGCTAAAAACAAGGTTGTGCTTTTGCAGCTTTTGAGCTTGATATATTAAAGATATAATAGGAATAGTATTTTGCATTGGAGTTAGTCTTTAAGATTTGAAGAGGGTGGGTAAGTGGTTACGGTTGGAACCATTGATTTGTTTGCCAATGTTCACCCTATTCACGCTTTACCAATCCATATTATAATATTATAATAAATAATATTATTAAAGAATTATAATGCATAATATTATAATATATAATTATTTTAATATATAATATAATTATATAAATCATATTTAATATAATATAATATAATTAAAAGTTTGAAATAAAATAGAATTTCTAATCGTTTATTTGCATAACATTAATTATTAATAGATATTCAATCCTATAACAATTAAATTATAAGCCGATATTATAATTTATAGTTTATATATTGATATTTAAGATATAGCCGATATTATAATTTATAGTTTATATATTGATATTTAAAATATAGCCGATATTATAATTTATAGTTTATATATTGATATTTAAGATATAGCCAATATTATAATTTATAGTTTATATATTGATATTTAAGATATTATAGTTTCTATATCGAATACTTTTGAATATTATGAAACTTTGTTGGAATTTTTCTAAATTTATCCCTACAAATTGATCGTTAATGGACATTAAATATTCTTATAAAATTCCTATTAAGTAAATTTCAAACAACTCTCGCGCCGCAAACAGTTTTTTTTAACCCTGCTACGAGCCTTGGATCATTTTTGACTCGATCAAATTTTTCTTTCGTTAAAAAATTTTCTAATTTTAAGAGAAGTACAAACCAGCTATTGCCAATATTATTCTTATTCCCTGACGAATTTATTTGTAAACTATAAAAAATTCACCGATACGTAGCACATAGATCGCTCGAGGTAATATTTCGCGTAAGCCTCACTGTTTTCGAGAACCGAAGGCGTGTATGTTCATATATATACAAATCAATTAACAGGTGAAAGCTCGATGACACGCCTCCTAATTCTGACAATTGTTCTGCTCGCTGCTTGAGCTCGCGGATTACACGACTCTCGCTTGGGACAGTGTTAATGGAAAGCTGAGTTATGTAAACAAACCGTGATCGCGCATCAATCGAGCATTCATGATACGAGCTTGATCAATATACAGGATGCTTCTGATATGTTGTTACGCATTAATCAGAATTGTATTACGCTATTTACCTTGTTGTCGGTAATAAATTCGAGTTAACATTATTATTTACACCTGTATTTTGTTTTTTTTAGCTCTATTAATTATATAATTATATATATACCGTATTTCGTTTTTTTTAACTTTATTAATTATATAATTATACATATATACTGTGTTCCTATTTTTTTAACTATAATTTTTATAGTTTTTATTAATTATATAAAACTCTATTAATTATATATAATTCATGATTCGTGATATTTTGGAAGCGCTGAAATATTAGTTAATGAAATCAACTTATTTACGTGCCGCTGAAACACGAAACCTTGAATTTTGATAATTTAGGAACCGAGAAAGAGAAGTTTCGATAGCTCTGTAGTTTGGCTAAATGGTTTGGATACTCTCTGTGTTCCGTGTGTTAACTGCGGATAATTAAACTTTTCGATTAGCATTAATTTCTATGAAATATTGTAGCCATTGTTAAAATTGAATTTTCATTTAATTTTTTCGAGTTATGACAGTACAATTTATAAGTAGTTTGCTATAGAAATAAATGTAAGAAGGTTGCTTAGAATATTTATTTATTTATTTATCTATTTCTATGGATGACGACCGATTAATATATAAAGTAACATAAATAGAGAGTAGACCAAATTTGTAACGATAAAAAATGAAATATAAAAAACAAAGAAGAAGAACTATTGTTAATATCACATGAAATTTTAATAATAATTCTATTTTCTCTTTCTACAGTTATTTCGTGTAATATATTACAGATATCAGATTTACAATACTCACTATTTCAGCTTATATTCCGAATAATTGGAATTATTTTACACACGAATTATAATAATTAACGCTGTTGTTATTACAATGGAACAATAGGTTTTAGTAACAACCGAAACGTGCGAAGTATCCATGTATGGTTACAAACTAACCGTAACCGAATTAACCAATCGTAAATAATATCACTGATTCTCTTATTAATCAATTTTACCCATTACATATTTTTACCCATTAATTTTGCATTAACCAACGTGCCATCGTTCGTGGTTATTAAAACCAGGCAACAGGATAAATTTTGATATTCTACATTGTCGTAGTTTCAAATAATATTCACGGGAAATTGAAATGTAATTTTCCCAATTTACAGGAAACGTGGATTGAAACGTACTCAAAAATATATTTCGGTTTCTACATTTTATTGAAATATGGAATAATATTAAAAACGAGGATAGAAACGACACTATCATTTTCCCAATATTATCGTTATAAAACACGTAAGAAATCATTATTTTTCATCGTACTTTAACAAAATATATATTACAAAGAATATCTAAAAAAGAAAATTATAATTTGCAATAGAAAAAGAACCACGATAATTCGTCTTCTGTAAAATCAATATTCGCGAAAAATTTTTTTTTTCTGTAAATCCTTTTAAAAGTACCTCTGAAGGTATCACTTAAGCTCGATCAAGGCTTCATCTTTCATCTTCTATTTATTACGAATATTACTTTCATTTCCTGAGAATTGTATTACGTTCACTTTTAGCTTAAGCTTGACTGCATTTACCTCGCCCAAGGACCTATCTTCCCCAACTTTTCTATGCATATTATCTTCACTATATCTTGCGATTAAATAACGTATCGCAGAATTATGTGACAAAATTATACGCCTTCTATTTTATGTTTATCCTATTTACATATCACTCAAGCATCCTTAAACACCCTCAACATTGTCCACGCAATATTACAGTTTACCGTGTTGCGCATAAATCTCCATAACCGAGTCACTTGAATTTTATCTTACAGACCATTCCAGGTCTCTTCCAATTTTCATAAGAATTATTTCATACTCACTCCCATTGGAACTCCGTGGAACGTCTATAAATTTCCTTTCCAAGATAAAAAGAGATAGGAGAAGGAGGGGGATGGAGGAAGGGATGGAAGTAGGAGTTCGCGGCCGTAAAGCAACTATTTTGACTGGATAAATTACTTTGGGTATGCTCGTGACCGTGCGTTCGGCCTTGCTGGAATTACGAGCAGCGGGATGTCTCCCGCGGCAGGATATTACCGTCTGTATGAATCTTCGGTATCCGGTCGATCCTCTGGAGTGCCCTTAAGGATGTCCGCGCGAGCTTACCCTATCGGCTCCTCGCCGCGCCTTCCGGGAATATTTCGACTCGTCGCTTCGGGAGACCACGATCAGAGCCAATTTATGGTTCTGAATGTTGCGTTTCCGTCGATAAGCTCGATCAAGAATATGTAATTTTAGTATTTATGGAAGTGTGGCTGTTCGAGTAGCCGAGAGTTGATATTGATGAATTGTATCTTGTAAGGGGCAAAAGAGAGAGAGAGTTAAACGGAAGTAAAACGGAAGGAAAACGGAAGAACGTAAGTCACTAACACTTTCAGAAGTCTTTGTCAGAATAATCGAACTCTGGCGCGTAGGAATTATTTGGTTTATTAAATAATAATTACTGAAGTTCAAACAATAATAATACTCTTAATCAATATACGGCTCTCCTCGTTACTCTCTTTCCTTACGGCACTCTTAGAACATTCGCTCGCTTAAATGCACATCCCTCAATCGCTCTATCTTTTTTCCAGATACATCCCTTTTTCACTCTCACTCAAAATCTTCGCATCCATCCCTTCCAGTCACGCAGTCTCGTAGACTTCATTCTCACGGCCCAGTTTCTCGGTTTCAAACATACGCTAGACATAACCCAGACACTCTTCGCTAACACTCTTTCGACCAGCCAAGATTCGTCCACGGTCACACTTTTCCAAACATACCCGGATCAATCTCACTCGCAACCATAAATACATTCGCACCACCACTCGAGAGGCCCATCTACTGGCGCCGTCCCGTCGCAGGTACTGGCGACTCTTACAATATGTTGGCGAGTGGAGGATTATTTTGCTTCTTTCGTAGTTTTGACGTGTAGTTTTTATCTTTATATGATAATATTTTGTACAGTGCTGGACAAATGAATTGGGACACTGGGCGTTTTTCTGTTTGTTTGTTGTAATGGTAACGTTACGTACTTATGTCACTCAGAAGTACCATTTCCTTACCATTTTAACCGTTCGCGTAGCACGAGCCACTTTCGCGCGCTTGAGATTTTGTGCCGAAAAAAACCAGCGCATTTGGCCGATACAGACAATTGATGGCGCACCCACAATTTGTCGAAACGTTGCATACGTTGCATCGCTATCAGTGATCCACTTTGTATTTTGTTTATACCTATTATAAATTAATAGTATTGTACATATATATTTTCATTTCTAGTCCCTCTGCCAGTTGCAATAAGAATGTTGGTATAAAAGAAACAAACACGAGAAGCGCGGCTCCGTTGTTTATCGCATTAAATATGACAAGCGCTGTCGCGCTCTCCGGCTTTTTTCGATACGTAATCGAAGGAGCGCGTTCGCGCTTCTTGGCGCTTTTCGATCATGTTTTTTCAAAACCCTTTGATACGCAAACGATTAAAATATATATTTTATATTGAAATTTGTTATATTTGTTATATTTAATGCTCTACAAGCATTTTAATTTGGTTAATGTCAATGCATTGAATCGTTTAAATATATTTAGAAACGTCATTTGTCCGAATACATTTGTCCGGTACTGTATATTCGATATGAGGAATGCTGTGTAGTTTGAATAAAATGCTTAAGTTTTGAGTGGAAATACAGAAATTGTTGATTTTTCTTTTCTTGTGTGCCAGTACCTTTTTCATTCACTGTAAATTGTAAAATAACCCTGTATTCTTTAACCCTCTATAATCGTAACTGAAATTTCGTTTCGTTATTGAAGAGAAAATTATAATTAACACTAAACCTACCGACGATTAAAGCAGACCTATTTGTATCCAAAGAAATAAAAATGATAGGTATTCTGAAAAATATATAACCCAAGGAGAACAAATCTTTAGCCATATTTTTCACAGAAAATCACGAAAAATTTCCCGAACTAAATTATTATAAATTTATAGAATTTTTATGAGAAATTACAAGCCGGTCATTTTGACCGCTTTGGTAGTTTTAGTGTTAAGTACAAATTCTCTGATTAATCTAAAAACTAAGAGTTAATAATTCTAATTAAATATAATAATAAAATACAATATTAGAGTGATAAGGAAATAAAATACGGATTGAAAAATATAAATATATGGATAATTCCAAATCTGTCGTGAGCAAATAAAATTTTGATGACAGAGATAATTTGTAGAGTTTAATTTTATTGTTTTACGCAAATAAAATAGGGAAATTGATAAAATGAAGCGAAGGGGGAAAACGAGGAATGAAAAATGGTCTTGTATTACTTAAACAAAGGAATAAATTAATGAAAGCAAAAGGTAGACGAGACCATTGCCTTCTTCTTTTTTCTCGCGAGATTCCTCGTTGTCAATTACTGCCGGCCGTAATTAATCTGGTGTCTGTTCGAACGACAATCGATTTACGCGTCAATGAACGCTCCGGTGGCGTTCATCTGCGGTCATGCAATTGCTTTAGCCATTACTTCACTCGTACCGTGAGCCACAAATTGCACCGAAAGGCAAGAGGAACGTTTAGAACTTTCGATATTGCCGTGAAAATAAAGGAGCATCGCGAATACATGATTCGAATATTAAGGAAATTATTATCTATAGAAGTATCTCGCACTGGAATGTTATAATAAATTTAAATAAAAAATTAATTTAATAAAATCAATTAATATAGACACTGAACTATAAACATTGAGTTAACAAATTATTTATAGAATAAAAGATTCTTCGTTCGTCCTTGGCAGCGAATGGGTTAATTAAAAATCAAAGAAGGTATATCTAACTCATAAATTGAATACAAAATGTAACAGACAATTGCAACTGAAAATACTCGCAGCACAATTTCCTAATCTTCCTTGTTTCGGTTAAATAATTCAGTTTCTGGTTCGAGTGCTCCCAATTTGTAAAGAAAACAATTAAAAAGAAGATTTCAGTCGGTTTAAATTTCAAACAATCTTACTTGTTTTCAACGATCTGCACACTCGAAAGATAAGATACAATTTTTCACGGTTAGACAACTGTTTTAATACACCCGCGTCTCCCTGATGGGCCGCAAATATTGACGGACATTCCAAAGGGAACAACAAGAAAACCAACGCGACAGAGGTTCGTGGACGGAAAGACACACAGAGAAATCCTGCAAAGTACACTGTTATATTTTCATTACACCGTCGTATCGTCGCCTCGGCAAACAGACCGAGGTGCACCCTTTCCCCGCCACCTTTTTCCAAGGAACACGAGCTCATCTGCACGCGGAGTCCACGACGAAACAGTTTCTTGGCGTTGGGGCCGCCATATTGAATCCACCGCCGCAAATCTTTTTCTGCTTTCGATTCACTGCAGGTAGAATCGGTTCGGACAGAGACTTCGGTCTGGTTTCGATCGTTCTTTGCAGCGTCTTCTTCTGCGTGTAGTATTTCTTCTTCAAGTCGGTGATCTCGATGCTCATCCTGTCCATACCGATCCGATATTCGCCCATTTGGACCTCGTACATGCTCAGCTCGGCGAGCAGGCACTGAGAAACGCCCCTTTGAATCATTGTGTTCGCGTGCAGCGTGGCATTTACTAAGGCTAAAATACCGACTGACCATGCTCGAGTGCTCAGATGACCGTTTAACCTCTTCAGGGACGAATTTGTTAACTCTTTGCGGCACAGGATTTCGGATAATAAAATAGATCCACGTTGCATAGAAATTTGATTGCGTTTTAACCTGTTAAGTGCGGAATTTAGTTTCCAAAGGCCAGCACAGGGTGCGGAGTTAAAATCAAACGATGACGTGTATACACGTCAAACGCAAGGTAAATGGTCCTACTATAAATTTTTACAAAAGATGAGGAATGATTATATTTATATTAGTCAGAAAAATTTATTTTACATGACGTGTATACACGTAGAACGCACTGCAGAAGAGATTCGGCCTGACGTGTATACACGTCGAACGCACTTAACAGGTTGAATGAAACAAAATTGGTATATTTTTACTAATAAAGGAATCACATGATGTAAAAACATAAAAAAATAATAATTGAATTGAATTTGTTGTTATAGGGTGGGACTCTGTAAGGTTTTGGTGGCCTACCAGAATCCGGAAAAAAAATTACGCATTCCATTTAAAAAACTGAAGGTGACCCTAATATCTCAATAAACAAATTAGAAAATACAAAATAGATAAGACCACCGTGTGTCCCCCAAGGTACCATGCAACTCTTGTATAAAACATTTTTTCGTAAACCGAATACCTCAAAAGTTATTTGAGGTCGTCACGTTAACAGACTCACCATGTAGATATAAGCAACTGTCAAGAGAGTTAAGTCGTTTACCTCCTTTACAGACTCAAATAGTCCCACCGTGACACATGGGTTCATGAATGGTACTTATTAAAGCACACTCTTTTCCCTAAGTCGAGATGGGACTAAAAATGTCCCGCCATGCATTACGGTGCATCAAAAAGGTGGGACACTTTTAATCCCAGCGTGCCCCAAAGAGTTAAAGTAGGAGGGAAATAATTGAATTTTTCGGTACATTATATTTTCGATTTAAATCTGGGCTAATTAACCGTTTGAGTGCCACGTGTCTTTCCTGTTTTCCCGTCCAAGAGTACCAAGGAGCGCTTTTTCGCTTGTCTTATTTTCCGATTAAAAATGCCAAGAAGCGCTTTTGCGCTGCTTTCTGCTCTTATACGGTAAGTTGCAATTTTTTGAATTCAGCGTGGTTCTGACATCTTTCCGAGCATAAGTACAGATATCAGCGTGTTTAAATAATATAAAAATATTATTTAAATATTTTGTAGCCGTAAAGTCGCGCATCGACGGAAACCGAGTTGTCGCGGTTGTCGGCTTCGGCATTTTTCGAGCGAAACGGAAGAAGCGCAAAATTGCTCCTTGGCATTCAAACGGTTAAATTGAAGATAAAAGCGACGTTGGATATAATTTTATAATTTTTGTAATCGTATAACAATTTTTTTGACAATCGTTTTATGTACACCCAATTCCGTTTCTGCGCGAACCTTCTTTACACGATTTTCATTTAATATGTTCTGGAAAGTAAAATCCTGATCTTTATTTACACGGTTTATTTCTGTTGCTAGGACAACAGGATTGGGTGTAGATTAATCCTCGTTGATATTTATTGGTTGATAAATATTCAATTTTTTTTAAACATCATTAACAGATTATCAGTAACGGCACTGATCTTCAAAAAAGTTACAATAAAGTTGTTGTAGCTTTGTTATACGGTACACAAGTGGCTATTATGATTTAGTATTAATTATGTACGAAATCATATTATGTGTGTTCCTGAAGAAGTTAAAATAATTTTTCCATAAAATTTGATCGTTAAGATCGATAAGACAACTCTAAAATAGTTTTCTGAAGAAATTCGTTCTCTTACCTTCATCTTTTGCCCTCTCTCGCGGAACGCTTTTTGAGTCTTGTTGAGAGAAATCGCCACCTGTGGTCCAGGATGCTTCGAGAGAATTTCGCGCAGATTCATGTACAGTTTCTCCGTATCCTTTATCTTCTTCTCCTTGTCAATCATATTGGCTGCCATTTTTATCACACGCTTTTGGAGAATTTGAATTTTCTTCAACAACTCGTAAGTAGTTGGATCGGAGCCCTACACACATGATAAAACTAATATACAACATTTCTTTAACCCCTTGCGCTACCATTTAGCCGGGAAAAATCCAGGACAAAACTATAGCGACCGATTCTCGCCGAACGCTATTGCTAAGATTGTTTAACCCATTTGTATCACGAAGCGGAATATTCCACGAATAATATCTTTTCTATATCATCAAACGCGGAATAATATCGTCGAATAAAAATATTTGTACTAAGAATTTTATATTTATTCATTTTTGTTAATTTATTAATTTTATGTTAATTTATTTGATTAATTTCATATTAATTTATTTTATTAATTTTATATTAATTTATCTTATTAATTTATTAATTTTATCTTAATTTATTTTATTAATTTTATATTAATTTACTTTATTAATTTATTAATTTTATATTGATTTATCTTATTAATTTATTAATTTTATATTAATTTATTTTATTCATTTTATATTTATTAATACATATTACCCTTTGTACTCTGATATATCATTACAATAAGTTAGTATTAATAAAGAATAGGAAACATTTAAATCAGGACGAGTTACAAATGATCCGATCAATTACACACGATCAATCGTGTAGGCTTTGGTGATAAGTAAGAGTCCCTGCAATTTAAGTCGTGACGCAAATGGGTTAAGCTTCACCCCTTATTTTCATTACCCGTTATCTAGAAATTTTCCACAACGAGTCTCACTCGTGATATTCGTGTTTATCCGGAAACTGTGACCAGTCTCATTCGCGATATTCATGCTTGACCCGAAATTGTGACCACGAGTCAGACTCGCCAAAGTACGACAAGGAGTTAAAAGGAATTTCTAAAAACAATTATTTCATCCCTCCTGTAACAACAGAATATACAACCATACCTCAAGCTTCCTCCACCTATGAATGTTCAATGGCGTCTGCACTTCCTCTTCCAGCGCCATCACCTTCAGCCTCTCCCTCGTCAAGTCACGGTTCAAATGAAACACTTCCTGACGCAGATCGCTCATGTTCTCTATATTCTTCACCAACAACGCCTTCTCCGTCCTCAATTTCTTCACTTCCAGCTTCAACAGCCTAATATCCTCTAATCTCTGATTATATTGAACCTCTCCTCGTTGAAGCGTTCCATGCAACACCTTTATTCTGCTAAACTGAAGGCTCAGCTCGTCGTTCCTGCGGACCAATTGGGTGCCCAATATGTCTCTCTCGTTCATAACGTTATCGATATCCTTTTTGTGCCGTCCGATGTCCGATTCCGCGCGCTGGATCACCTGTCTCAAGCTCTTCTCCTCCTGTTTCATCGACTCGATCTCGCGTTTCAGATCGGACACATCCTTCCGGCTGGACTGCAGATCCACTTTCAGCCCTTCTTTCTCCTTCTCTACCTTGCTGCGAACTAACCGAACGCGAATAACCGTGTGAGAAAGCGCCGCTCCTTTGAAACTCGACCAAGCGTGCCACCAATTTTAGTTCCATTATCTATTTCGATTTGGTAAAACGAATATCGCTTGCGTTAACCCTTTGCGTTTCACTGACATCGCTACGACAGCCAATTTAATTTTCTTCAGAGGTTAAATTTTAAGTTCAACTGTGTATTTTGGCCGATTAAAATTATTTTTTTGTTTTAACACGTTCGCGACGGACCCTGATTTTTGTGTCTCCGCCTTGGGGCGGCGCTGTCTTTGGTACTGTAGGGTGTTAGAAATAAAGAATGTGTGAGACGAGCGAATGTTTAGGCTAAATGGAAAGAGGTGCGAATGAAAAGTGTTTGGGCCTAGAATGCTAGTTGTTCAAGTGCGTGTGACCGTCTCGTCGCGACGGGACGGCGCCAGGATGTTTAGGGAAAGTGTGACCGAGGACAAAATGATTTCGAGTGGTTGAAGGGATGCGAGGAAAGAATGTTTGGAACCGAGCGATCGAACCGTGTGAACGAAGCGATTTTGAAAATGAGTACGTGACTGCGTGGGTTCGGACTATGGATGCAAGGATTCGGGTGCGAGAGAAAAGGGATGCGTGTGTGTAAGAAAGATAGAGTGACTGAGAGTGAAAATAAAAGGGCGTGAATGTTCGGGGCGCAAAAGAGTTTTGGACGAGTGTTACGAGAAGGCAGAGGACGGAGTGCAGCGAGAGTGAAACAGTCGGTCGCGAGTGTAATTTATAATTCAATAAACTATTATATATTTAATGAATAAATTATCCTGTAAACATTAAAATTCCTGCAGTACTTTCTCCCATCTGGCGGGGTTGATTCAAATTCATCGTAAACCACTTATTTGACCATTGTCTATCTTTTGTGCATGAAACGATCGAAATAAAAATACACACTGTTGCTTCTATCAGATCACGACAGTAAATATTAGGTTGGAAACTGTGAAACGGGCGTTGAATGAAATCATCTGCAGTTGCGTTAATTCGTGCGGCACATATGAGTCCAATTTTTTGACTTTATTTATTGTACGCAAATATTTTAACACGGCTGTACGGCTAGTTGCTAGTTTAGACCCAAGTGTTCGACTAGTTGTGCGTGGATCGGATTCCACGGTCGTCCTTAATTCCTCGTTATCGATATGGGCCGGTGGTCTTCCTCGAGGCTCGTTCACGATACTCAAATTGCCAGAACCAAATTTTTCGAACCAATATCGAGCATTTTTTTCATCGGTGGATCCATCTCCGAACGCCTGATTAATATTTCTCGAAGCTTGAGCCGCGGTATGATTTAATTTAAACTCGTACAAGAAGAGTAGATGTAAATCGCGTTTCGTTTCCATCTGGTTTAGGATAAAAATAAAATAAAAATGGGATACAAAGACGAAAAAATTTTACATAATGATTAAGAAGAATACCTTTAAGCTTTATAAATAAAAATATCGAGCGCGCGTTACAATGTATCTCTCTGAGTCGCAGCTGAACACAGACTAAACAAAAAACGCCCGTTTCATAGTTTCCAACCTAATAATTCAGCAAAAACTTGAATAAATTCAAAAATTGTACGTGTTCTACGAAAATGTCGAATTTTTCTTAACCTCAGGCTACTGTACGTGAAAAAGTATACTTTCCTGCTTCGAAGTAACTTTTTTCTACTATTAAAACTGTGATTATAAATATTTCTTAATTCTAAAGTAGAAACTTTATCGTCAAAAAATCACGAAATGAATTATAAGAAATGTTAAAAAAAAAAACAGAACTGTATATAATTCTTATAAAACACAACTGAGAATTTTGTACTTTTACAAGTAGGAGTGAAGTATTAGGAGAAAAGAAAGATATATGGCAGTCGAAAAGTTTCTCAACGGACTAAACAGAAAACTCCCCTTTCATAGTTTCCAACCTAATAGTTATTTTATGTATATAAAGTTGTAAATAAATTTGTCAATTACAGTAATCAGTTGTGTAAATGCTACGATGCGAAAATACTACAGGTATTTTGCATATACAGGTATATTGCTAATTTTCAATCTTGTAAATTGAAATCACTGTTAAAGTTAACGTTGAACTTCATCAAATAAATATAGTGTGTTTTTATTCTATTTTAACCACAATCACCGCCACGAGTGTGACTCGTGATTATACGGCAAAGGGTTAACGATACGAGTTTGCGGCAACCAGCTTCGGAATTTCATTATTTTCACCGATAATCGGTATTAGAAACGGAAAAAAACGGTCGAGAATGTGTTAACTATTCCTTCCAAACGCACACCAACGACCCAAACTTGTTCAAAGACCCAGATTCGCACAAGACTCTCTTCGGCATCGGCAACGAGTAGAGCAGCCTCCTCAAAGTTTAACCAAACGTTGGCCCAAAACCAAAGAACCAACCAACCCCGTCGAACGCGAAACTAGCAGAACTCAATTAACAAATTATCACGGGTCAAATGCTGGTGAAACGCGCATCAGACGCTTATCAGAAGCGAAGAAGACCGCTTACGGAACTCCTCTTTGATCAGCTGGCCCTCCTTCGCGACGATGTCCTCTTTCAACTGCTCGATCTGATGGCTGATCACCTTCAGCTTGTTCTTTAACTCCTGTATCTCGTCGTGAGCCTCTGTCAGGCTCTTGCCGCACGTGTTCCTCTCGGCTCGAACAGCCTCGAATAGGTTCTGCTGCTGACGGTACTTGGCCTCGGCCTCCGCCAGCCGTTTCTTGTAATTCGAAATCTCGACTTGCTTCAGCTTCGCCTCGCTTATGTAATCCTCCACCTATTAACACGAGCAAGTTACACGGCTCGATCCGTTGCGCATGCAAATCGTCGGTGTGTTCATTTCCATACGCAACGATGGAGGGATTATTTGTGTCGCATGAACACGTTCAGGATTCGGAGAAAGTAGAATTGTCAGGAAGGGAAAGGTTTTTTATGGTATTTTTATAACCCTTTGCGCTCTTTGGTTGTACTCGATATTTTGTCTCAATTGGGTCGCGTTTAATAAAATATTTTTAAAAGTTTACTGACTTTCACTGAATTCGCTTTAATTGTCACATTTTTGTAATCGGTAACATATCTACTTTGATAAATTATGGATATTATGGATATTCCTATAGTGTTTAATTTTAACGTAAAATTATATTTTTCATACGTTAGAACTGAAAGAAATAGAGCAAATCATGAGAGTGCAAAGGGTTAACAGTGGAATGAAAATGTAATGTTCTCTAAGTATATATTCCTTAATTGCTGGATTTATTGATTTAATTCTTGTTGGTCCAACATTTTCTCAATTCCATTTGTTCCTTGGTGTCAGATTGACACGATAGTAAAAAAATTAATACGATGAGAAGATGAAAATGTAAAGTTCTCTAAGTTTATATTCCTTGATTGCTAGATTTATTGATTTAATTCTCATTGGTCCCACATTTGCTCAATTTAATTTGTTTCTTGGTGTCAGATTGACACGATAGTAAAAAAATTAATACGACGAGAAGATGAAAATGTAACGTTCTCTAAGTTTATATTCCTTGATTGCTAGATTTATTGATTTAATTCTCATCGATCCTACATTTTCTCAATTTAATTTGTTCCGTGGTGTTAGATTGATACGATGGTAAAAAATTAATATGATGAGAAGATAAATTTAGAAGGGTTACATTAGAAAATTGTTTTGCTGGAAATAAGAAAAATTAAATTTCTACACATTCAGGAATAAAATTTCTCGCATCGTTCACTAATGCAGCAAGGTGCAAGACACTTTTCATGAGAAAAATATGTAGAATTGACATGATTCTAAAAAATCAGTATAATAAAAAGATAAATAGTTAAACTAAAAAATTCTTTTACCGAAAATAAAAAAAATTAATTTCTACACATTCAGGAATATAATTCATACCGTTCATTAATTAAGCAACCCGTAAAGCATACTTTTGTGAGATTTTGTCAAATTGGAAGGAATTAGGAATAAACATAAATTTTTTAAGTTTCTTGCGATTATGTGATATTTTTAAAATCGCATCTGAACTATAATATCGTATATCAATATTCAGTAGTAACAGAAAAAATATCGTTACAACCCATCAACTTTGAGGGATGAACGAAGCACGAGTCGCACCGGAATTGCGTTTTGAATTATTTTTGCAACTTATTCCCCAGTAATTAATTTTGATTTCATTAAAATAATTTCTGTTCGAAATCTGTTAACAATTTTTAAATCTATCATTTCTAGAATTCATCCCTTTACACATTCTTTATACGTTAAGAATTTTTTAGTACAACATATTCAAATCGTATTAAAGGAAAAATATATTTCTCTGACCTGATATTTTTGCTAGCCTTGTACGAAGGAAATTTATTGTATATGATAACGAAACGTTGCCAAAGGTGAAAATTTACGAAAACAAGTCAGCAGCGAGCGTTCCATCAATTTTACAGCCAAGTGTACCAGAAACTATGTGTATCTTGTTACAACGTAACGGTCGCTAGTTTTGTAATTTGCACGCTAGTCGCGAAACACTGTGTGTAAATAATGGATACCACCAAGGAAGTGACCAAAGTTTGCTTGACAAATGTTTCGATAACTAACTACCAAGCTTTATTGCTTTTGTTCGGGGAAATGTTAAACCATTTTGAAAATTTAACCAGAAAATTAACGGGTAACACGAGAAACGTTTATTTAGTTAAAATAAGAAAATATTATCGGAAATATGTGCATCAAATTTATTCACGAGTATAATAAAAACAAAAATGCGCTAATATTTTTCGTACAATTGAAAATACCATTCCATTTGCGATAAACGTGTTTCGTTACGTCCGTATTTAAAAAAGAACATCAAAATTTTTTCCACGACGAAACACGCGTTTCGAACGCACTCGTCGATATAAAAATATATTTGAAAGAGAATTAATCCTGTATGAGACCGTGTGACTTAAAAGTTACAAACTGATGTATCTATATTTTATCCAGTTATCGCTGCACTATTAAATTTGATAACTGTATTACCGTGGCGACATCATGATTCATCTGTAGCAATTATTAGTTTAAAAATTTTCGCATCAAAGTGAAAAACAGTAAACAATCGTAATTTTTTCTGCGACAAGCAGACAAAATTCGGGTCATAGAGGATTAAATTAGAGTTTTAATAATATGAGACGCAGTCACTTTTTAAACGAATTTGTATCAAATTCTACACTTACGTAAATCGTAAATCCTGTTCCTAGTAGCAGTCACTCATACTAATTTAGTATTAATTACAATTTCACGTACAATCACGGAATGAGCCGGTTACATACATCCGATAATTTCCAACCACATATAGGTATACGATGTGGTTACACACGGTGTATTCAACTGAACCAATATCAAGATATTTCCTACAAACATGGTAAATCCAGTTCGCCGAACATGTATACTTGTAATGTACACCTGTAGTATATAACAACACTAGAGTTACTTAAAATTTCGTTCTGCGACTTGCAAGGAATTTTACGGAGTTGACGCGCGTCGATTTCGATGAAATTTTCATATGTTATAGATCTGGAAAAAATATTAGACACGTATTTTTTTTATATCGATCATCGTTCACTTTGAACGGGTAATTAGGGATAATCAGCCTTCAAAGTAAGATATAAAAGTTTTTAAGCGAATCAATTTTTTTTTTTAATTTTTACACAGCTGAATTCGGTATTAAAAAGTAAACAAACCGTACATTTAAACTTTCTTTTTATCTGCAATACAGTCCCTGGCCATCGAATTAGAACCAGGAAAATTTCACTTTTATGGCTGTAACGTTGTGTCATATATGGAAAACTGTTTCTGGTCGTTCAAATTATTACTAAATACGTTGATAACGATGTATACCTAGCAATCGATTCGTTACCATCGTGATAATAATCAAACTCTGTGG